>CM031953.1:15044908-15177408 GCA_018749465.1 Paracanthobrama guichenoti | reverse complement strand
CTATAAACTAATTTATTTGTTGACTAGATGCTGTATTAATGCCATCGAGGCTGAGAGGATGCTAACATTAGTACCTCATTCGGTTAAAAGAACATGACAAAACACACGCAAGTCTGATCCAAATGTTTAATGTCACGTTTGTTACCACCAAGCCTATTTGCATTATTTTATAATATTGCATATATTTTATATAGTCGTTATGCAGCAAAGTGGCATATTTGAAGCTAGTGACAATTAAACTGTATCCTCATGCAGCCGACAGAAACATAAATAAATCAGAAACTCATTCGACTTCAGTTTTTTTATCATCACCGTAACATTTTGATTAGATAACCATCAAGTGTTCTAAGTAGAAGCAAATAAAGTGTGACATATACATATACATACCGTATACTGTGTCTAATTTCAATGCTATGACTTTATGTGTGAAGATGGCCATCTTTAAGCATGACTGTTTGTATCTATCTATCTATCTGTCTGTCTGTCTGTCTGTCTGTCTGTCTGTCTGTCTTTTTTGGCTGATGTCAATATTTTAGGGAGCAGGGTGGTCAACAGATATATGTCAATTTAATGATAGTAAAAAATTTGACAAGATAGTAAATTCAATATGATAAAAATATTTCAATATAAGCATAAAATATAAAAGATTTATACTTCATATAGCAACTTCTTGATTCTGTAATCACATAGTATTTTCACAAATAAAGAAATTGTCTGTGTGCACTGGAAATTAGTGATCGCGGCTGCTGCGATCGCCGATAGTTTTTTCCCCGGCATTGTTTAAGGACAGGCGTACACAGGTAGCTCTATGTTGCCGGAGACACTGCAGTTCTTGCAGTGCCCCTCCCCCACTAGCAGAGTGCTGGAATCTGCTCTTCAAGACAACGGCAAGTTTTAAACTTTCAAAGCATCTTTTAACTGTTTGACTTAGCTGAAATATTGCCATACACTTTGAAAGTGGAAACTAGTGTAGTCAAAAATATAGATATTTCGATATGTAGCGATACTGAAATAAAATGACTCCAATACTCCTTTCTGCAGTATCCCAGCTGCGCTTTCTTGCTCTCCTGTCCGACAGGGACACACTGCCTTCCTCTCATTCACTCCGGTTAGATAGTGCTTGTGTGACCAGGTCTGAATTTCGGTGCGGGACTGCGTATAATTCTAGTCATTCACGCAGACTTTCACGCTCACATCTGACATGCACACACATAATAAAGCCGCCGCTGAAATAAAAGCGCCAAAATTAGCTATTTTTCACAGCTTATTTATGGTCAAATACACTCAAAAATAAGGTCACAATGGCCATCTTGTTGAGTATTAACGTAAACACAGTTGTAAACCGTTCAGGAAGAATGTGTAACAGAAACAGTGTTTTGGATCAGTGCGTGCGTCAGGTCTTAAAGGGACAGGCAGCCTAATAAACGTGCTGCTCTCTATGTTGTTAATGTTACTCAAATAACAAAAGACAAGGAGAAAATCACTTACTGCTCTTGACTGATTAACTTATTAATTAATCTGCATTTAATTTTTACAATGAAGATTATCCAATGTTATTTTAAATTTGATTACTTTGTTTCTTTATTCAGTTCCTTACCTCAATACCTGAAAAAAAAAAGTCTATTTGATTTGTATCTTTATTCTATTGCATGTATTTGTGCTATTGCTAGTCATTTGTTTATTTGTTCTTATTTTATTACAGTTTACTTGTCTTTTTAAATTCAATTCATCATTTGAAATCAAGCTATTGTAACACAATTACCCCATTGTTAAAAACAAAAGAAAAAACTAAAAACACTGAGTTAGCAAATAAGATAATTGTAATGGCAATTGATCAACATTTATATATGAAAATATATAATATAACAAATAAATGTTCCTTTTTAATTTGAGACTTGTAACATTTGTTATCATCATGATCATTGTGTCATTTTTATGATGTAAATCGAGGGAGCAAAAGCAGCATCGGCTCCAAATATCGGCTCAAGAAAATCGACAGCCCATATTGGTCAACGGCTAATGCTGATGAAAAAGAAATCTGTATCGGCACTAAAAAATCCATAACGGTCGATCCCTACTGGAAATCATATTTTATATTATTTACTCCAATATTTTTTTTTTTTTTAACTTGTATATCAATTATGTACAGTATATCTATCTGTAAAAAGTGCAGTTTGCATTTATAGATATAAAATGACCAGTTTGTTTTGTTTTTATGTGAAATTTAGGGGCAGAAATGGATGAAAAGAATGACACCACAATAATAGTTTGTGGAACGAGAGATTGATAACTTACTCAAAATCTGACCTGGGTCATGTACTGAAGCCATTCACCCTCTCTCTTCCTCCGTTTTCCTGTCAAAATGTCCACAGTCCTACATACTATGACATAAATGGGAAAGAAAATGTGCACCATAACATTCAGAAGGTGTTAAGCACATGAAGCGGTCCAAAAATATACTGCGTATTCAAGGGTGAGATATATGGGTCTGAGACTAATCAAGCCCAAAGTCAATTTAATTACACTAAATTTATTTAATAAAAACCTCATATTAATAGTATTATGGACTAGTTGTAGAGCAAGAATTACACTTTCACTGATGTATAAGCCAATAACAATGCAACTTGTCGCCAAACAAAAACAGAGGCTGCTATAAAGGGAAAGGGATTAGAATCATATTCTTCTGTTTCTGGGTTAGACATACAGCCACTGTTCAGCTCACAACACACAGCTCAAAGGCTTTTTTGAGTAAAAGTGACAGAAAAAATTTTCCTCCCAAAAGCCTTACCAAGAAAAGTTTTCAAGATGAGAAAAAACAAAAAAAACAAAAACAAACCATGTCCCAAGGCACAGAGAAGATGTGAATAGATATTGAAGCAGAGCTCACTCTGCAAAAAATAAATCCTTCATCTCTATTTGTGTGTTGTGTGTGTGTGTCTGTCTGTCATTTCTATTTTTTCTTTTTTTTTTTTCTCACCGTCATATCTCAAGATTTTACCAAAAAGATATAGAGCTACTGAGATTTCACAGTTGGTGTGGTTGTTTGCATTTTAAAATTAATAGGAACAGTCTGAATTTTTAAGGAAAAATAGAAGATCCTCTTGTTGAGACTCATGCTAAGCTGATCTGGGAACAGTATGTTTGGTTAGAGAGAGGAAGAAGAGTGACAGACGTTTGCTGGGACTATGGGAGACATGATTAGGCTTAGAGACGAGCTGTGGAAGAAACTAGATGAGGAGGAAGAAGAACAGGAAGTGTAATGCAAGACAAAACACCCAATGGGACACACATGCACAGGTGGCTGACACTGGAGAGTCCCACATGTGGCTGTTAATGGCAGGACTAAAGGAAATCACAAAGACTCGAATCATGGTGGTACAAGAACAAGCACTTAGAACCAGATCAATGGAAAAAAAGCCAACGTAATTCCAGTGGAGACAGGGGTCTCCCAGCACAACTCCAACAGATCCGAGTTAAGGGTAAAGAACCAGATCCAGAAAAGAGCAATGCTTATACCAGCAAAGATGCATCTCTGAATTATTAAGCTCTCAGACCACAGATAAAGAACAACCTCTGATTAACAGAAGCGCAATTGCATATGTGTCTATGGGACATCATTTATAAATGCCACCCCCGAATATCAAAGCCACTGATCATAAACACACTTTCACACTGTTGATCGTGTAAAACTGTGTGAACAATTCTCCTCCTGAGAAATAGGACCAGAAATCTTACATGTCAAAAAAGAGCAGAGATTTCAATATGAACTCAAACATTTCTTATCTAATAATTCTTCCTCAGATTATCTGAGCTATGCAAACTACATTACACTTAGGGCACCAATCTAAAAGTTTGGTTGATACCAATAATTATTTAATAATTATTTTTATATTATGACTGGAATTAAAATCTTTACCTTTTTGTCTAAATAAATGAAAAATTAATTATTTGTTCTAAATGCTGATAAGAGTGTAATTTAATTAACTTTTTATTAAAAATAAGGAAATTAGCATTACGTCCAATTAGATATGCAATAATCAATGCAACAGATATATACAAATAAATACTGGCCAATAACTGGTATGATACTAACATATTGTGCATGCATTCTTAATATTAACATTATTTTTTAAATTCTACACAAATACACTGTTAACAACCATCTCATTTATGTCTCCTTAAAGGAACACTCCACTTTAAAAAAATAAATAAATAAAAATAGGCTAATTTTCCAACTCGCCTAGAGTTAAACAGTTGAGTTTTACCGCTTTCGAATCCATTCAGCCAATCTCCGGGTCTGGCGGTAGCACTTTTAGCATAGCTTAGCATAGATCATTGAATCTGATTAGACCGTTAGTATCTTTCTCAAAAAAAATTACCAAAGCGTTTCGATATGTTTCCTATTTAAAGCTTGACTCTTCTGTAGTTACATCGTGTCCTGATGGAAAATGAAAAGTCGCGATTTTCTAGACAGATATGGCTAGGAACTATATTCTTATTCCTGCGTAATAATCAAGGAACTTTGCTGCTGTACCATGGGTGCAGCGGCGCAATATCACACAGTGCCTCGGACTAGTACGCAGGTACGGACTACTACGGATTATTAGGCAGGAATGAGAATATAGTTCCTAGCCATATCGGTCTAGAAAATCGCAACTTTTCATTTTCTGTCGGTCTTAGTACACGATGTAACTACAGAGGAGTCAAGTTTTAAATAGGAAAAATATTGAAAGTCTTTGGTCATTTTTGAGCGAGATGCTAACGGTCTAATCAGATTCAATGATCTATACTAAGCTATGCTAAAAGTGCTACCGCCAGACCCGGATTTTCGAAAACGGTAAAACTCAACTGTTTAACTCTAGGCGAGTTGGAAAATTAATATTGGCTAATATTAGAAAATTGGCTAGTGTTCCTTTAAACATTTTAGGTGAAAACTGAGACTAAATAAATAACATGTCTGGCTAATTTATCAACTGAAAGTGAGGAGTCTTTTATTTATTTTCAAAAAATAAAATAAATAAATAAATAAATAAAAGAAATTCTTGTGTATTTGTAAAACTTCACAAATAGCTCTACACTATCGCTAAGTGGTGTTATGAAAAGGCAACCTCTGAGAAATATGACTTCATGTTTTCACACATCCTGTAAAAGAGGTTCCATTTCCTGCTCCCCGTCTTCGATATCATGAAAAAATTGTTTTAGAGTTCAACCGAGAACTAATTAACAATATCATATCCATTGGTTCAGTCGGTACAAACACACTTAAATGCAGTTGTCAAGGAAACAGTAACGCATCTATGCCAAGTAAGAATCTGGTTCTGAGAAGAGATAACAGGAGAGCAGTGCTACGGTCACTATTAAACACGACACAATGAACACACCAAGCTAAATGAGCAGTTCTATCCTTGACTTCTTATGGGAGCTCTAGAAAGTCACTGAAGGAATAATTGAGCTTGAATAAGGACTCTTAACCACAGATTCTCAGCAGAGTTTTTAGGCAGCAAGTTTTCTACTGAGAAATAACAATCGGGCTGGAGGCCAGACTGAAGCTGGAGGGGTCCGGCACACACAATACAGTAATGCATCAGTAAAACAGATTGCTGTCATTGGACACTCAATGGCAATGGGTGAGATGAGAATATCACAATGACCTCACTTTGAAAAACAGTGAAGTAAAAGTACAGACATGAAAAATGAAAATCTCCCCTCGGGTCTTGCCTCCCCCCTACAAGCCACTGTTGAAGACCTGCTCCATCATTTGTAATGAGACTGAGCCCCCTTGTGACTAGGAGGCGTAAGTGCTGACCTGGAGCAGGGCGACTGCAGTTCTCTGACTGCATTTCCCATGATGCCTTTCAGTAAGCATCAGTAAAACATCAGTAACAGCTGTTCTTCAGTAAGAGATTAATGGAGAACAGCTGAAATTCAAATACACCCCTTAAAAACAGGAAAATTACAGTTATGTGACTTTCAGGCTTTTAGACTTTTGTGTGTTGATGATTTGTGGCTTTTATACGCAAGTGCATGTCTTTCCACCATTTTTATTTTTATATGAAGCACCCACTAATGATGATCCCTTTTGAAGGACCCCCTTCATACATAGCTGTCTTTATATTTTAAGACCTATTTTTACTGTGTAAGACAAATAGTTAGCAGGATATTATAAAGACTATATTATATATATATATATATAAAATTATATTAAATATTATATTATATTTAGTGTTGTCAAATCTATTAATTGCATCTAATAAATTGTTTTGTTTATACAATATATATGTGCATAGATAAGCAGCACCAACATGGAGCTGGGAATTTAAAGGATCTGGAGAGATTCTGTATGGAGGAATGATCTCTGATCTCTTGTCAGGTGTTCTCCAAACTCATCAGGCATTATAGGAGAAGACTCAGAGCTGTTATCTTGGCAAAAAGAGGTTGCAAAAAGTATTGAATAAAAGGGTATGATTAATTGTGAGCAATGCATATTAGAGAAAAACATTTATTTCATAATAAGATTTCCCCCCATTTAAAAATTCTTATTCTCCAATGAAAGGTTAGAATTGTATACATTTTTAAAACAAAAGATCAAAAGGATTAACAACGCAGATTTATTTTCACAGCCTTCTTTGGTCATATTTACCAAGGGTATGAATAATTTTGAACATGACTATATATATATATATATATATATATATATATATATATATATATATATATATATATATATATATATATATATATATATATATATATATATATGTGTGTGTGTGTGTACACACACACACACACACACACACACACACACACACACACACACACACACACACACACACACACACACACACACACTTGCATTAGCATTGGTGAGAATCATCACCCCTTTTCGTTCTTATCACCATAAGGTGAAGAAAGAGACACATTTCTAGAAGGAAGACAGGGTTTCCCACACGGCAGAATGATGCCAGCAGCTCTACCAAAAAGCTTTTGCTCATCTATTTCCACCCTGTCTCATCTCTTTTACCCCTCACCATGCATCTTTCTTTCCTGCGGCTTTTCTTAAATCACCTCTCCAGATAATCTCCTTATGTTGGACTGGGTGACTGCATGACCGAGGAGCCATTTTACAGCTCAGCATGACTCTCGAGGAACATACTGTACATGCACACACGTTAACGCCCAGTTGCCAGTGTCAGCACAAAAACAGAGACTCAGCCACATATATAACTTACAAGCACACAATAACTGCAGCCACACCCTGAGGTGTCCTGGTGAGGTCAATTCACCTCCAAAAAAAAAAAAATTCACCACTGGGATTTCAGGGACTACTCAAGCTCTATATCTTCACGTAATATACGATTTCTGTGTATCACATCTATCAGAAGGTGCTGGTGACCTGGTGCTGAGTTACAGCGCCAATCCATCATTGCAAAATGGCATAAGCAAACCATTAATCACTCGTACTATGTAGGGCTGAGAACATAATGTGAGTGAGTGATTTTATTTTAGCATGACAAGGTTATTTAGAATTAGATACTATTCAATTTTAATTTAATTTTTACAATTCAGCTTATTTAAACTAAAATACAAACCTGATTCCAAAAAGTTGTGACACTGTACAAATTGTGAATAAAAAGGAATGCAATAATTTACAAATCTCATAAACTTATATTTTATTCACAATAGAATATAGATAACATATCAAATGTTGAAAGTGAGACATTTTGAAATGTCATGCCAAATATTGGCTCATTTTGGATTTCATGAGAGCTACACATTCCAAAAAAGTTGGGACAGGTAGCAATAAGAGGCCGGAAAAGTTAAATGTACATATAAGGAACAGCTGGAGGAACAATTTCAACTTATTAGGTCAATTGGCAACATGATTGGATATAAAAAGAGCCTCTCAGAGTGGCAGTGTCTCTCAGAAGTCAAGATGGGCAGAGGGTCACCAATTCCCCCAATGCTGCGGCCAAAAATAGTGAAGCAATATCAGAAAGGAGTTTCTCAGAGAAAAACTTAAAAAAATGAGTTTTTTTCAGGGCCATACTCGGAAAAAAAAAGGTGTTTTTTCGAGTATGGCCCTGTATGACTTCATAAAAGGCAGAATTGCTTGTATGGGCACTTCTCCTGGGTGAGCGCGTGTGCACATCAACCAGAGCGAGAGCAAGAGCAAGAGCAAGAGCGTGCCCATCAACGAGCTTGGTTCGGGTTACAGAAGTCATTGGCAGTGCTGTCATTTTGTTTTTAGACCACAGTGTGTTTCTGGTTGTGAGGGAAAGATAACCTTGTTCAGCTTCCCAAATTACCCAGTGTTAAGGGAACAGTGGATGCAGTTTGTTTTTCTGGAGCAGCAGTGGAGTTCTGCGAGTGTGTTTGTTTGTTCCCGGTCATGAGTCGAAACCGCAGGCGGTGAGTGAAACTGCATCAAATGTCTGTTTTATTGGCAATCGGCGCGTAAGTGCATATAATGTAAACAACACAAACATTTAGTGAATCGAAAGTTATCCAGGGATAATGCCATGATTTATTGTGTGTGTGCGCTCGTGACTCCGCCCACTGCACGCCTGCACGAGTTTGGCTGTTTTCTGAAAAATCGGTACAGCGTATACCAACTCTATAGGAACTCAAGATTAACATAAGACTGGCAGAAACTGTGTGTGTTATGTAGCCTTTAGCATGCGGTGACAATGGCTGATGCAGCGAGTTTAATATTGTGCCTTTTCAGGAAATCACGGAAAAATGAGCGAGAAGGAAAAGTGCATCTGAGCCTACTTTCACCATTCCACGAGGAGACAGTGGTGCCACTACCCGAGGCTTCCCATTTCCTGGACATGCATATTTCATCAATGGACTGTAGTAGTGTCTAGTGAGACAGAGTTCCACGACACAAAACCAAATGATTTTGTCTCAATATTATAGCAGAAACAACTTAAAATACTCCTTTATGGTCATATAGATAAGAGTAAGATATCCTTCAAAACGTCTATTTTTATTTGTGTACACCACACTCACAATAAAAACAAAACATTGTGCTTTTGTAAAAGGTTTATTTTTCGTGAAGTTAGTGGAGTGAATCACAAAAATAAATCAAAACAACGCGTATAGGCTACTACAGGGGTGGGGAACGTTGATCCAGAAGGGCCACTCTTTTGCAGAGTTTAGCTCCAACCCTGAAAAAAAAACACTCACCTGTCTGTAACATCAGTAATCCTGAAGACCTTGATTAGCTTCAGGTGTGTCTGATTAGGGTTGGAGCTAAACTCTGCAAGAGAGTAGCCCTTCTGGATCAACGTTCCCCACCCCTAGGCTACTAGCAATAGGGGTGTGCCATATCATACCATCCACGATAATACCGGTATCAATTTTTACATGATAAAACTATTTCATATCGCAATATCAATGATACAGCGGTGTGATGACGTATGGCACATTTACTTTCCATAACGCGCACAACAACACCTGTCTGAGAGTATACACGAGCAGCATGTCAGCCTCCGATGACAATTTAGTACCTAAAAAGGGAGCTACTTGGTTACAAGAGGTCAGCCCTCTTGACAACTGACATAACATTGACAACTTAAAACTGTTATTGATGTTTGCAGCGCAATATTTGACCGGAAGGGTAACACTGATGGTTATTTTCGTCAGTTACGGCTTGTTAGATCTAGCATTCTGCCTCCTTTGAATCAGACACAGAGATGAAGCATTGCGTAAGATTACGTTTATTTGAATAAATGGATTATATCATTTATTTGAATTAATTATCGAGAGAGAGAGAGAGAGAGAGAGAGAGAGAGAGAGAGAGAGAGAGATATTTGTGACTGCGTCTGTTCAGCATCTCTCTTAACAACGAAGATGTGCGTTTATTACTTAAAAATAGCGATGTAACCCCATCATTGCTGAGAAATATAATGTAGTGATCCAGTAGCTTAGCTATTTTATTGCTAAAAGTCACGGGGCGGCATTGATAAGTATCTGTGCTCCTGAATCTGCAGCGCGATCTCCGCTCTCTGTATGCGAGTGATGTGTATGTATGTGTGCGTGTGCGCTTCATAAAGAAAACATCGCATTAATATAGGACGATGATTCATCTGACTTGGAACTATCTGTACATTAAACGATTTTATTGCACACCTTCCAGCCAATCAGAGTCAGCATAAATTACTTAGTTATTGTTAAACTAAAATGTTATGTTATAGTTTTACTTATGATTTCCAATGAAAGCACTAATAACTTGTACCAAGGCTACTTTGCTTTCATTTGACTCGTGCTGTGTGTGACTATAAAGCTGCTGCTGCCACCTTATGACAATAGATTTACATTTTGAATTAAATATTCCCTCATCAATGACAGTAGCTCACTGGAAAAGGATGGACAATGCCTTTCATTTTGTTTGCACTAATAAATGCTGCTGCCTACCAGCTGCAATAACCAATACAACTTTGTTCCATATATTTTTTCTATATCGTCATAAATATCGTTATCGCAAATATTCTTAAAATATATATTTTGAGGCTATATTGCCCACCCCTACTAGCAAGCTCTTGCGTGCCATCTGAATCCAAAATCGCCTCCTATACCCTCAAATAGGGCATTATTTGAGGGGACAGCCGTTTGTAGTGATGTCCAAAACCATAGTGGACATTATTGAGTGCACTCATTCAATCCCACATTGCACCTCAATAACAAGTGTACAGCCGATGCCTACAAACAACGGCTGTCCAAATTCACTCAATCGTTTTCATTCACTCCTTCAAGTGAACTGTATTAGTGGACTAACGTAGGGAATAGTGAATGAGGGTTTAGGGGGAGATTTTGGATTCAGCTTTGTTTTGGGTTGGTGCATAGATCGTCTCTTCTTCTTCTGCTCTTTTTTCCTGTTGTGGCGGTTATCAAACAGCATTGCATTACCTTGCACGCCCCCTTATGGATTGCAGTGTGGATCACTTGTGACTGACTGTATTCATCGTCTGACTGTAACTGACTGTAACGTCCATATTGTGACGGTTTGGGACAAATACATGTACCTTTACAAAAATACCTTTGATAAAAATATAATTGTTAAAAATACAATATCATTTGTAAAATTCTATTAAACTAAATGCAAAGACTTTTTTTTACACTTGTAGTCTCAGACTGTATAATAAAGACTCTGTATCAGCACAAAAACATTTTTTAATGTAAATTTGCCAACCACTAACACAAAAACACGCATACTCTCATGAACACATACATGTTTACACACATGAACTACATAAGTCAAAACAGCTCAGACACATCCAAGCAAATGACATATTCCCTCCTTTCCAGTTGTCAAATGCAATTATTACAATAGTCGGTTCACCTGTCTCTCTACTATCATGCCATCATGTGCATTCCCTTCTCTCTTTGACTGTCTTAACTAGTCTGTCTCCTTCTCCATGAATACCGTGTCTTCAGTTTAAAAAGCCTTTCATGTCCATGGCCATGCCATTAAAGCTCTCAAGGGTGTGTTTTCCTTTCCTTTTCTGAATCTCGGTATGCATTTCCACTCGCTGCATGTCAGTGTCATGTGCCTGCTAGCTCCCTCCTCATTAGTTAGTCATGCACAAAGCCAAATAATAAAATTGCCTCTTACAAAGCTTCAATCATGGAAAAGCCTACAACAGAGCTGGAGGAGCTATCAATGGACAAGATAACACAACAAGGAAAGCCATTCCATTTCAAGTGCTTGTTCACATCAATAAAAATCTCTGAGCGCAGGAATGTGAAATATATGAGATACCCATTTATGATTGTTGAGGTCTGTTATGCAGATTTGTTTCTCCATTGACAGGATCACAAGCAATATCTGCACCCAGAGAACTCTGCAGAAAGCTATGAAGATTTCCACAGAATATATATATATATATATATATATATATATATATATATATATATATATATATATATATATATATATATATATATATATATATATATATATATATATATATATGAGCATATAATTACTTGAGCCAAACTTGAGCATATAATTAAATATGGGTTTTATTGTATTATGCAAAATAGGCGAAAACAAAAAGCTCACAGGAAATAAAGCATGCACAATGTGAATTAATATTTTAATTAATTATTAATATTTTGTTGGTTTTCCTTGTTTTTGATTACAGCAGTCATTCTCCTGGGCATTGACTCACTAAACTTTCTGCTTGTGTAATGCTTAACTTCTTTTCATTCCAAAGTACAGCTTCATTGGAAGACCTGTGTGACTTATCACAATACATGTTTATAATTGCCCAAAGGTTTTCAATGGTTATAAGGTAAGGGAACTGAGAAGGCCACTTGAAGATATCAAAATTCTGAGCATTGCACACAACTTTGTTGCACTCGCCTTATGTTTGAGATCATTATCATGTTGGAAAATACACATTTGATCTCCAAATAGGCCCCCCATACTTTGCTACATTGTGTTCAGCAGGATTCCCAAGTACTGGTCTATTTTCAGAGTGCCAACATTGTAACCAACCAACATTGTGCCAACATGCAACATTGTAGATCCTTGCAATACGGGCTGCAGACATGCATCTCCAGAACCATTATGTTTCCCCTGCCGTGCTTAATGGTGTCACGCATGCATTTGGTATTAAATCAGACATCATCCAATGTTAGGTTGTTACAATTTGATGTGTTGGACTGCAGAACAAGGCTCCAATCTTCCATACTCCAATCCTTATGTTTTTGTGTTTGTTTGTTTGATTTTGTGCAGAAGATAAAACTAATCAATGTTTTCTTTACTGGTACTGGTTTCTTTAATGGCCTCTTATAGCCATCGTCTTACAGTCTTACAGTTGGAGTTCTCATCCAGGTTTTTAGAAGCTGTTTTGAGGTGGTCCCACATTCAGGGGATTTTCTTTCTTTCTTTCTTTCTTTCTTTCTTTCTTTCTTTCTTATATAGCACGATTTAATATAACACAAGTGCAACACAAGATTTTCATCCTCCTGTCAAAATGCTCACAAGAGAGCACTTTGACAGGAGGATACTGCTGCTCTCCCGGCTCTTATCCATGCTAGGCTGCATGGATGCTCAGGGAGTTCTTGCCCAGAACAGAACCATGCCAGCAATCCAAACTAAATGCTAATTGTCAATCATATCTGACGATAGTGGTCCTGACAGAAATCTAGTTTTTATCAAAGACTACATCCAGATCAGATTCAAAACGATGATCAAAACGGATGGAGAGTAGATCAAGTCCGTCAACACCCCCAAAGCACAGTCCTACAGCTCGTCCTGGGTTGACATTTCATTCAGTAACATTAGGCAGTTTTGATTTATATGCCGTTTAATGTTGATGATCACGGTATTTTACATATGTATTTGATTACATATGATAATCGCTTGTTTCTGCTTCACTTCTTGATCAGAAGATTCAGTACTCTTTCAGAAGATGTGTCATAGCACCCCCTATCGCATAACAGTGAAAACAAGGAAAGCTGGAAAATTCTGTCAATGTCGGGAAGAGTTTTCTCACAAATTACAAACATTTCCGTCAATGGCAGGGAAAGAGTTAACTTCAATAAAGCAACTCAATGTTCCTTCGGTACTAGTTCTAAAGCGACGTTTTCAAATTAATAATGGAGGGTTGGGCTCAACTGTTAAACTGTCAACTTGAGATTTAAATCTGCGATGGACGTAGTTTCACATATCACAGTTTTTTAAGACAACCCATTGTGGTTTCCTATTTATTTACATGCATGTCAAACTGTTGTAAAAATGTATTATCACACTTGTATTACCTATACGGCATTCGGTCCGCAACCTCGTCTCATGCCTACGGCCGAATCACAGCCGTATAGCACCCCTTCTCGTGTGATATCCAAAAAATATCCAATATCCAGCTGATATTGGATATTTAATTATACATTCTCTTTTCCAAAATTTTTACAATTTAAGATTACCTTTGTCATCATCTAACAATCACTTAATGTTAACCCTTAGGACCCGAGAAACGCGCCCACGAGTTTTGCTGGATTTTTCCTTGTAATACAACTTTGACCGTGTAAAACAACTTAAAATACTCTGTCAATGGCCTCACAGACATGAACAACACGTCTTTACAAAGCTTAAAGTGTCTACTTTTATTTATGTACAGTCAAAATAGAAACTAAATGTTGTGAGTTTCGCTAAATAAAGGAAACAAACAGGATGCGCGTTCGCCTGTCTGTCTCCCTGTGATGTCCATTCTGAAATGCGTGTGAAAATATACTTAGAACCCAGAGAAAACTTGCCACACAGGCACGACAGATACCTTTTTATAAAGCTTGGAATGTCTACTTTTAAATGAATACATTTTTATATAAAAAACAGATATTCTCTGTTTATGTAATCCGTATGAAAACAGCAAGAGGTCCAGTTTCTCAAGCGGCTGCTCATTATCTGTAATGTGACCACACCCACGCACAAAGTGATTCACATGCAAATCGTCCACGAGAAAGGAACGCAAACCTGTAAACGCCCCCCATCACCTCCAAACAAAGACTCGCCTTCATCATTCTAATGATTTTCATCGAGCTCGGAAGACACGCTGCGAGTTTACCTTGGATTTACCTCAAAATAAAAAGAACGCAATTTTAAGGTAAAACATTTCGTCTCCCTTATATTAGCGTTATTGATAAATAAACTTCACATTTTAGGCTACTAGTTGAACAACTGCCAGACTAAAATGTGTGAAATCAACGGAAACATGTTGAAATATGAAATGGGTAGGCAACCTCAATGCTAAATAAAGATACACGTACGAAATGAGGATATTTTTAGGCTCTATAATATTAAACGCAGCATGATATAAAAGTAGGGTTGCCAACTGTCCCGTATTAGCCGAGACATCCCGTTTATTGGGCCTAAATTTTTCCGTACGCTGATGTAACCATGCACTGTCTCGTTCACATATGTTGCGTCTTTTGCGCGCTCAAGTTCATTATTTTAAATGTAGACACATGACAAGCGCACTCAAATAGGCTAGACTAATTATTTTTCGTTCATCTTGCACTGTCCCGGTTTGCCATGAATGTCTCTTTTGCACTGTAAACCCAAGTATACACTACCAGTCAAAAGTTTTAGATTTTCTAATGTTTTCAAAAATAATAATAATAATAATAATAATAATAATTCTGCTTAACAAGGCTGCATTTATTTGATCCAAAATACAGCAAAAACAGTAATATTGCGAAGTATTTTTATAATAATTGTTTTCTATTTGGATATATTTTTAAAATGCAATTTATTCCAGCCTTCAGTTTCACATGATCTTTCAGAAATCACTGTAATATGCTGATTTGCTGCTCAAGAAACATTTCTTATTATTATGAATGTTGAAAACGGTGTACAATTTATTTCAGGATTCTTTGATAAATAGAAAGTTCAAAACAACAGCATTTATCTGACATAGAAATCTATTGAAATGAATACTTTTATTCACAAAGATGCCTTATATTGATCAAAAAACAGTAAAGACATTTAGAATGTTGCAAAATCTTTTTATTTCAGATAAATGTAATTCTTTTTAATTTTCTATTAATCAAAGATTTAATCCTCTGGGTTAAATCTTTGATCTATCAAATAATCCTGAAAAAATTGTTTAATTGTTTACACAACTGTTTTCAACATTCATAATAATAAGAAATGTTTGTTGAGCATATATATCAAATCCTCAAATATGAGAATGATTTCTGAAGGATCATGTGACAAGACTGGAGCAATGATGATAAATTCAGCTTTGATCACAGGAATAAATTACACTTTATTATATATTCACACAGAAAACATGACTTTTCAAGAGACTTTTAAAAATAAAAATTAAGCATACAGTTCTAAAACTTTTGAACGGTACTGTAGGTATATAAAGACAATGTATAGTCACATTACTTTAAATTAAACATGATTTTGTGAATAAGATACAAACAATACATTCAATCATTAAATCTCCTCACATTCATTTTAGTTCCCTCTGTCACATTCGTCACTGATATTCAGGGAGGAGTTGTTGACGCCTCAACTGTGAATATTCATGATGATCCACACCCTCCCCGCATACAGCCATTCTGACAATAAGTGTCTTACAAAAGTTAAATGGCTATATCATTTGTATGAATGAGTGATCAAAATGGCAACTCACATTGTTTTGAAGAAAAAACTCTAGGCAACAACATCCCGTTCTGAAAACCCTTGTGAACAAATGTTTAAAGTGTGTTAGATGGCCTTATTTCAGTGATTTAACAGTTAAGTTTTTTTTTTCAACAACTTAAAAGTATTATTTTCTCAAAACTACAAACTTTTATGTATATGTTGCTCACATATTACTGTAGCCCTGTTTGTGCTGAATACAGTGCAATCAGACTTTAGCCATTAATACGCTTTAAAGCAACTGAAAAAAAAAAACACAAATGTCAGAGCATGTCAAACTTCTTCAGGGCCACAAATTAGCCTCAGGCTCCAGAGAGTTAATCTTTAAAAACAGTAATAATTTAATGACATTGTTAAACCTACTCTTTTAAAAAAAACTACATTCAGGTATTTAAATGTTGTCTAAAAATGGTCTGATTTTAGGTATTATGTTTTAAATTTATTTAGTAAAAATAGTATAGAATTTTAATACTGGCTAGTTATTGTCCATAACATGAAAATCGCATTTTTCTCTTAACATCCCATTTTACAATTCTGCGTGTTTTTCTTCAAAATGAGCACAGATTCCGCTTGGATTTGCACGTTGATAATTGTTTCCATTGAAACAGCTTTTTATGTGTCAATCCAAATAACATTTTATTACCCAGACGTTCAATTTCATTTGTAAATCAGATTTTAATATCGCTGAACGCCCTCTCCAATGTAATCTGTGAGTGCTATTAGTGAACAGCCTCCGCTGTGTAATCTGATACAGGACATGATCTGATACCTGCTTCACATTTATCAAGAGGAGGAGGGAGAAGAGATGAAACAGGAGGAAGGGTGAGCGAGAGGAAGTGTAAGCTCATTCCAGCAGGAGTGGTTATAGACTGCCGTATTTTGCAGTGTTGTAGTGAGCATGTGTGGACTGATGCCTTTATATAGTTGAATGAAAGTGAATGCTGGGACAAAGAAAAGGTCAAAGCCACAGCTACTCACATCCTCACAGGGGCACCAAATTAACATGTATGTGTTTGAGTGAATTTCTGAGCTGTGGAGAGATGAAACCTTATAATCTATGGTGGACGATGGGATTTGAATTGGAGAGAAAGGAGAATGTTGTGTGGCAGGAAGCTAGGGTGGCGCCACAGCCTTAATCTTGACCTTTCTCCTGTCCTCATTAATAATATATAGATGCTAACACTTATCTCACTGTAAACATTCTTGTGTATTTAGTCATTTTAATTTATAGTGATGTTTACATGATTTAGTCTGAGCTAAAGCTGAGTATTGAATGAGGTGAACCAATGTCCCGTTTTCATGAGGTATGCCCTAGTGTTCTGACAATTCTCAAAAGAAAAATCATGTCCTGGTTTCAGCTGTTAGGCTTGCTGACCTTTTTTTCTAATAAATGAAATGTACTCAAATGTACTTCTAACTATTGTTTATGGCTGTGATGAAGACGAGCCTACCAGCTCACCTTCGGGGAGGAAATGTGAGTCCGTGAAGGGATGTAAAAAATGATGGCGCACTCGCAGAAGCACTTTGTGCAAGGTGGAATTTATTTACAGTGTCAGAGAGGTTTGTCCACAGTGAAGAATACGTACAAGTGTCCCCAAAAAATGCCAAAGTACCAAAACAAATGAATAAATAAAATAAATCAGACAATACTCCAAAAAATATAGGTATATACAAGCCACACAGGTATCCACCGTATAGAGTGATTGGGTTTTTGATGAGGCACCACAGTAGCACTCATCGACTTGGTAAAACAAGTCCTGTATTTAGGTTTGGCCTGGGTTTATATAGGCCAAACCCCACCACCTTTGGGCCACACCACTTCCAGGTACATATAACATTTATTACCTACCCAAGTACCTCATCTACTTGCCATCTGTTATAAGCAATCAATAATAACCCATTCCCCACTTATAATTATAATAATAAACCCGTAATATATTCACACATAATACACTGAACACCTAATCTAGTCACTCTAGACAATGGTTTTGTCAGCTTCCGGTTGCACTGCGCTAGCGTGACCTAGAACGTGACATCATAAGCGGCCGCCGATCGATTGTTTGGCTTGGCCGGCGCACCTTCCCCCCCTTGAATACCAACATACAAACAACACCGAGACGAAATGATAAGACTGTGCAGTTTAAGTGTATGAAATGACCGGGAAATGGATATGGATGAGAGAGTGGAGAAATGAGTGAATGTCCATGTGCTATCAGTATTGCGTGTGCACCCGCTCCTCTGATAGCGGCAACGGCAGATAGGAACGAGACGGGGAATGAATGAGATCATTATGTATGTGCGTATGCGTGTGCCATTGTGCTGTAACACAATTTTTTTTTGCTATATACCTTTAAAATAAATGTGCGACTTGGTTTATATTTTATCTAATGGAATGACATTTTAAGCTGAAAAAAACAAATTAGATTCCCTTATTATCAAGATCTGCTAGATTGTCTTTTGAATATGCTGCAATCAACAAAATATCAACCTTTGTTAAAATCAAGCTGCATGACTGCTATGAATCACACTTGCCCTCTTTATAATTAAAATACTTAAAGTTGGCATGCAAAGAAATTTGTGAAAGTCATCTCTTTTCTTGAAGATGCAGATGCCGATGCTGATTTTAGTCCATCTGGAATTTATTGAAATGTTGGACTTGTTTGCTAATTGCGATCTTATGAAAGTGACAGGTTGCTGGAGGGGAGGAATTATTGTATCATATTAAACACATAATCAGAGAAGAGATATCATTGCAAGGGGATATGAATATTTTTGATTAAAGATTACGAAGACACAGAAATATATATAATGTATATGAATATATATGAATTAAAAAAAAAGAATGATGTCTCTGCTATCTTACATAAAGAATGGTCAAACTTGATATTACTTTAAATCAGGGGTCGGCAACCTATACTCGTGCCAACACTGACACGAGGAGGGGAAATTACCGGCATGTGAGAAAAAGCGAGAGAGGTGAATGTATTTCATTCAGATAAAGTACCTCGTACCTGCATAGAACTACATTTTGGGGCAATCATTGCTCATAGTAACACAGCTTGTTGAAATCTGGTTGTTGAAGCCAGCCACATATGTAAATTTTACTTATATAGTAAAAGTAGATCTGATAGCTATCCAATCAGTTAAAATGCATTAATGACCACAGACCCATTGGAAATCTTCAAAGTCTAATTTAAACCTGAAAACAAACAAACTAAAAAGAAAATTGACAATTGTAAAACAAATGAAAAATTGCTTCAGAAATGTGTTAGCCATTATGAATATTTAAATTGCTCAAGAAGTTAATGCTGGTTCTGATAGAAAGTTGTCAGCATAAACAGTGCATCACAGTTTGTTGCGTATGGGGCTGCATAGCCGCAGACCAGTCAGGGTGCCCATGCTGACCCCTGTCCACTGCCGAAAGCGCTAACAGTGGGCACGTGAGCATCAGAACTGGACCACGGAGCAATATAAGAATGTGGTCTGGTCTGATGAATCATGTTTTCTTTTACATCATGTGGATGGCCGATGGCTGAACAAACAATTCCAATCCATGGAGGTCCCATCTCGCAACTTATAGGACTTAAAGGATCTGCTGCTAACATCTTGGTGCCAGATACCACAGCACACCTTCAGGGGTCTAGTGGAGTCCATGCCTCATCAGGTCAGGGCTGTTTTGACAGCAAAAGGGGGACCAACACAATATCAGGCATAGGTCATAATGTTATGCCTGATCGGTGTATGTTTAAGTGTATTTACACATATATGGAGTTGTGGCACAGTGATTTTTTAACTTAAATGGCAGATAAACTTAAATGGCACTGATGGCACTTCATGAGAAAAAGGTTGCCAACCCCAGGTTTAAATTATCCTGCTTTCTAAACTCTATATTGATTTATGTGGATCTGTCCACAGCATTCAACACAGTTAATCACAAACTGTTGATCTCAGTCCTCAGAGTATTACTGAATCTGCATTTTCCTGGTATATTGCCTAGATCAGATCACACTAAGTTAGCTGAAAAGGTTCAATCTACTACAGTAGATCTCTTAGCACTGTTATCCAGCTGTACAGATTCTCTTATCACTGCTAAGGCACCGATACTGCACATCTCATTTCTTTCCTCTACATTCTCAAGAGACGGTCTTGGCTTGCCTTCTTGGCATTTCGACCTGGACAGCTACTCATCACCTCCCGATTATCCTTGACAAGACTAAGCTCCTTTACCTCCTCCTCTCACACTTTTTCCATCTTGGTTAAAAGTAATTCAGTCATCGCCTTTATAAAACCCCAGGAAACATCCTAGATGACAGAGTGTCCTTTCTAAGACATTACAGCACTAACACAATCCTGCTCACCCATGACTCCGCTCTTTATCCAGGCTCTGGTCCTGTCATGAGTAGATAACATAGACCAACCTATTGCCACGTCACTCCAAAACTTCATGTAAAGCTGCATTAAAAATAATCCATATGACTATAGCCAAGTCCTCGAAAGCCATAACTTGTGATAGATAGATAGATAGATAGATAGATAGATAGATAGATAGATAGATAGATAGATAGATAGATAGATAGATAGATAGATAGATAGATAGATAGATAGATAGATAGATAGATAGATAGATAGATAGATAGATAGATAGATAGATAGATAGATAGATAGGAAAGAGCAAAACAATGAATCCAAAGAGGGAAAAAGAGCGAGGAAGAATAAAAGAAAGCAAAACAGTAAAAGAGAGCGAGAAAAACAGCGAAAGACAATTACAAAGAAAGAAAGAAAAGTGAGAGAAAGAGTAAAAGAAAGCAAAATAAAGCAAAAGAGAGCAAGAGCAGGAACATGGATGGATGGATGGATCAGAGGTTCATTTACTTCAGTGATTGAGTCAGACATATTTTTTGTAAGCCATTAGAACACAAATCACTGTATCATTTTTCAAAGAAATTGCTTCATTAAAACCCATATCATTTTTCTTACATCAATAAAAAACGGTTATGTTGACGCCGCAGAATATTAATGGCCCTCTATCTAACTGTAACTTGTGAGAGAAAAAGAGCTGGGAATAAAATCATTGGCCATAACAGCCTGGCTGTTTCCTGTGTCACAGTGTCCGTCATACCTCAGTCTATTGGATTTAACAGTATTCACAGCGGACAGCCTTTAAACAACAGCATTAACCTGCGAGGAGCTTCAGTTCCCCAGCCGGAAGAGGAGAAAACATTTCACATTTCATAAATAAATCAGACACGCTCCCGAAAGAGAGAGAGCTACAGCGGTGCTGCTGAGAACCGCCACGGCCACCCAGAGACATCTGAGACATATGACTTCAGAGCTGTATTTAAAGCACTCTGCAGCTCTCTGTGTCTCTGTCCAATGAGAGGGAAGGAGGCAGATGGAGTAGTCTGGGTGTGAGAGAAGCAATGGGGGAGAGAATATGAGCATGTTTGTGTGCATGTATTTCTGCATTCATGACCGCAAATGTGAACATGTGAACTTGTGCAAAGTGATCCTATAAGCCCTTATACTGTTACAGGATGGCCAAGTGGTGGAGCTGGGTCTTAAAGAAGTGCTCCACTTGGGACCGTTGATGAGTTTTAGTGACCTTGAGAGCAGTCCAGTCAAAACATCTCTCATTAAAGAAGGACAACATGAAAAAAAATCAATAATAAATGTGATAAAATAAAATAATTTGTTTAGCGTCTCCATATGTGGGGTACAGTTTAGTGGTACACATTACAGAACAGATGACCATAAAACAAATTAATAAAACAATAAAAACATGCATTTTAGAGAAAGGATATTCAAATGAGAAAATTATAGGGTGTATTATATAAGATATTTTAAGATTTTATTAAGATTAAATAAAGATTATAAACATGTACTGATATTAAAATTAAGTCTGATAACTGATATATAAAAATTATATACTCTAGATAAATTAAAAATAATTTATGTATCTTTTTTAAAACACTAAAAAATAAAATCAATCTTTTTAAATGCTACAAGTGAAGGTCAGTGTTGTTACTTTTAACTAAAACTATTACAATTATTTTTTCAAACTGACAAAATAATTAAGTTGAAGTAAAATAAAAATAATTACATTAAAGCTAAATAGAAATAGTAAAAAAAAAAACATAAAAATGACAAATGCACACAAGATTACTAAAATTAAAATTAAAAATGTAAATATAAAAAGTTTATTCAAAATATTAATACTTTAATAGTATAAATAATACTAAGATAACAATTTAGAAAATCACACAGTATACAGTACTATACTGTGTACAGTACACATCATACAGTATAAAATAGATATTCATTTTGAGATGTTATAAAGATTACACTTAGTTTTATTTAATTATTAGTATTTTTAAAGATTAAGTGAGTGTTAGATGACAAAAGATGTAAAAATAGGAAAATGAGCATGTGCAAATAAATATCCGATACCAATAAGACCAAAAATGTGCATTTTGAAATTAAATAGGGCCAATAAGGTTTTAATTTCATGTTCACTTTAACCCATCAAGGCTAATAGACTGAGAGCAATTGAAGTCCACAATATGTAATTTTTACACCGCTAGAGGTCGCTTATTCAAAACAAAGGCATAGCTTGATGACGCCTTGATTTCGCGGAGCTTTTATTATGCCACAGACGACTTCTTCTTCGTCATGCGTATGTGGGGTAACAAACTCAGCGCTGTTTTATCATATTAGATAACTTATTTGAGTGTGTTGAAAGTTATGTTATAATACCACGCTGTGCGTTCACTCGGCGGCTGCTATGAGACACTTGTTGCACACTACAGTAAGCTAGATCGATATTAGACATGGTAAAAGTCAAGAAAACTAGATTTAAGACTTAAGACTAACTGTGTTGAGCTATATAACAATGATTAGTTTTCTGTTGATGAATGTATCCAAACAGTTGCTCACCTGTCTAATAAAGCACATAATATATTAAAGCATCTTTTGTGTTTCCATGGTTTCTACAAAATAAAACCGAGTAACGCCGGTATGATGTCATCGATAGGTGACACATGGACATGATCAATGTTCTGGTTAAAATAGCTTATTTCTCTGGATTTAAACATTCTTGGAGACATTTGGGATAATGCAAGTACACAAGTCAACAAAATATATAACATTGTTCTAGTGGTTTTTGGATATTTTAATCCAAAAATCTTACATATCGTGACTTTAATTAAAATAATATGTAATATGCAAATGCTATCCTTGTGCAACTTAAAAAAGATGACAATGAACTGTTAAAATTTCTCTATTACAGAACTGATATGGACAATCCTTTGAATTTCATATTTAAGACTGTACCATAAATTTGTGCTTCTTTCCATTCTCAAGGTCTTAACTGAGGCATCTGGATGGTATTTTTGGCCCAGGATTGGTGTAGCTCGCGATACTGACAGCACAGCCCATGAACAGCTCTAGCGCCTCTGCACTCACTCCATGAATAATGAAGAGACACGGGACTCAGCCAGACTGTGGATTAGCATTAGTATGATGTAATGCTTCTGGAGCAGTTTAGTACTTTTTTTTTTTTTTTACTATGTACCACATTGTCTGGAAGAACAAGGCTGTAAGAAAAAATGCCCTATGTCAGCCCCAATCCGGGGCATTTTTACTTTGTAAATTCTCAACATAAATAACACAAATGGAGCTACAAAAGCTGCTCTTGGAATATCAACGAGTAGCAACTTCAAACACCACCTCATGAAGTGCAAACAGATCTAATATCCACTGGCACAATGTCAAAACAACAACCCTCTCCTCTTTGTACGAGCAAGACCACATCGAGCTAAAGGTGTGGTTGGAGCACGTGCCAACCCTGAGTCACCCCCTACTGGGCTGGCATGGCACTGTAGTTGGCAGACAGTGTTGTCTCTTTGTGTCTGAAACTAGAGACACCACACCCCACTCATGCACGACTGACTATATCAGTCACGACAGGACAGCTATAAAAACAGAATTGATCCAGTACCCATATAGGATGGTGAAAAAACTAATCCCACTTAAAGAACAGCTGTTATATAACATACTTACAAACTGCATACTAAAAATTGTAGTGTCTAATTGACTGACAGATCCAAGCAAGATCCCTTATTTGGTCTTTCCAGTTTGTATGTAAATGTATGATTGCGCCCTTCGGTTAACAAAGTTAAAATGACACATTCATAAACAGTGCGTGCATAACGCATGCGATGCACTCTTGGCATTAGCTGTAAAAAAGCTTTAAGGAAAATGTCTTACAGTATAAATAATCACAGTTTGAATAATTCATGCGAGTCCCTCCGAGTTTAAGCATTCAATTTAGGAAGTGTGAATCAAATATTTCACAGATATTTAACTATGCTCTTCCAAAGCATTCATAGTTTACGAGCAATTCACTGCGACCATGTCCCAAAAATGCACTCATAATTTGGCTGAGGATCAAGAGGCAGACAATGACACTAAGAGAATGATGTCATTCACTCTGCCCATATAATACAAAACTGCCTTAAAACTTGATGTTTACAAACAAAGTGCTGTATCTTCTATTAAAAATAAAACTAATTTATTTACTCACCTTCATGTGGTTTCAAACTTGCACTGTGAAAAAATAACCTGCAAATTTCACAAAGTTTTACAAAATAATACGTTTAAATGCACCATTTTCGGATTTGTTTGTTGGATTTGCCAGATTTTCTGTAAACACGATTGTTATTTCTGTGAATAAAAGCCTAAATTCAATCTGTTCATGATATAAAGCGATCGTGTCTCTTCAGAAAATTTAGACCAAACCGCTTAATTCATTTGTATTAGTTTTGTGATCTCTTAATGAACTTTTCAGTTGCATAGCTGTCAATGGAGGGACGTTCTAAAGATGAACGAAAGTCTTGCGGGTTTGGAATGACATAAGGGTGAGTAACTGATGACAGAATTTTCATTTTTAGGGGAACCATCCGACAAGCTGTTGTACCCTTAATGGTACTTTTTTTTTTGACAGTGTAATTTTCAACTATCTTTCTGCCATGGAATACAAAAAAGGAGAAATTTTGTAACAGCATAAAAGTAGTTCATATGCCTCAAACACTATGTTCAAATTCTATATTCCAAGGCATTTGATAGCTTTGTGCAGGAAAAAACAAAACAAAAAATTATTTGCTAATGATCTTCACTTCAGCTAAAGTTTATACACATTTTGTCAATACCGAATAATTGTTTTGGTCTATTCCTCACACAAAGTCATCAAAAGGCTTCAGAAGACTATTTTGTGTGTTTTTAAGGAGGTTGTTAACTGGTCACTATGAATGGCCATTTCATGGCAATAGCACGATGGAAAACATCCAACATTTGTACTACATGAGTGAATAATAACAGAATTGTAATTTTTGGTTGAACTTTCCCTTTAACTGACTGTACTTTTCTGACAAACAAGTCAGTTTTGCACCTGGCTGGATAATGAGACCAAGACGCTAGCATGAAACAAACCCATCAATCCTAAAATCTGGTGAGGTTGTTTCCTTTGTTGGTGAGGTTGTGTGCATCTGTGAAAGGAAGTCGCTGACTGTTTACACCTCTTGGGGTAGATGGGAGATGTAAAGTTGACTTCAGCTGCCACAACGTCTTGCTGTTTCCAAGGAGACAGGATATTCAGGGCCCCTGGACATGAGCCATTTCCAAACAAGGAAAGAAAGAGACAAATGTGCAGAGAGCAAAGAGGCAGTTACAGAATATGACTTCTGAATGGTAAAACAGTCAGCATACCTTACCAATATACACAGTGTAAACACAAGCAAGCTATAGCAGTCGTGTTTACATACCGCACACACTTAAATAGATGAGCCCCTCTTTGTCGCAAGCTTTAAATAGCACATAAAGGCAGCGCTCAACTGTTCCATCAAAACAATACAATGCTTTCCTCAAGAGAAAACATTAGACCATATATGCACCTTGCTATTTCAAAACCCAACATCTCCTTCCAATTTGAATGACTCTTTACTTAGCCTACATTTGAATCCCCAGCCAAAACCTCCTCCAAAAACGTCCCTGGCCGAGCTATGGCATCATCGTAACCTCCTGCACTATTTCCCAGAAGGGGCACAAATGATATGACCCTGTCATCGAGTTGCAGTGAGCGCCGGCCCAGACAGCCACGGCCAGAATGGCCTGTGGTGCAACACATGCCCCTTATTTTTAATTACAGCCCGCCCCTGTCTGGCACACCGATGCACGCCCACTATCACTTATATTCAACAAGAGACCATTACACCGACAATGGAGATTACTGTTGTGTGGTAAAGAACATTAGTCACAGAGATCTGGGGGAAGGAAGGAAGGAAGGGAAGAAAAAGAGACAGAAAGAGAACTGCATGCATTTAACCATCTAATTGGACAACATGGAGGATTTAGAGGAACATTTTTCAGGTGGCGAACCACATCAACATTAAAACAAATTGACATCGACATTAAACCGATTTGTCAAAGGCTGCGATTTTTTTATGCGCAGTTTCCAGTGAAGCACGGCTCTGTGATCAGTAGTAAATGTTGCTCCATTTGAAAGCCAGAGGGTGCTCTTCCACAGAAACTCCAAATATGCCCCGCGGAAGTATGATAATGCACATATTTCCAGGAAATCCCTATGAGTATCATACTATAGCTGAATAAACAAAAGATTGAAACGCTTAATTTGATTAAACTAAACATGACTAATAAACACACGACTACGACAATATATGGTTTATCGGAGTTCTTCAAGCCTTCTCTGTATTTTCATGACAATAAAATATATTTATATTATAAATATAATAAATAATATAATATAATAAATATAAATAATAATCTATATTTTTCATTTTATATTATTTGACATAGCCTTTATCATTGTATAGAATATTATGAAATAATATGTTGTGTGCCTTATTCTGTGTAAGAAGCCACATCATCTCACAGAAAGATGCTCAACTGTCGTTATGAAGTGAGTTTGGAGTTTTGGACCTGAAGAGGTTCATAAATGCTTCTCATGTTTGGAAAAATGTTGCTTTTTCAAATGTATATTATACGCGACTCAATCTCACAGTGCATTCAGATGGAGCAGCATGTACTACTAATCACAGAGCCGTGCTTCACTGACAAGCTGCGCATAAAAAAACAAAAACAAAAAATGAAACAAATCGCAGCCTTTGCAATTTCATATTCGCACTAAGCCAAATCCGTTTAAGTGCGATTTCGGGTTAATTGCGATTAATCGTGCAGCCCTAACTGAAACAAACTAGACTAGCTAATACACTTAAGTGAGCTGACTGTTTGCCAGCAAAATTGTTGGACTGAACACTTAAGTACAGACTTTTTTTTTTAATGCTGGTTACATCATTATGCCAGTAAGTGGTGACAAGCTTTTTATTTTGCATTTTTTTCACGCAAATTTTTTTGTGCGGTTTGCTTTCAGCATGTGCGAATGATTTGAGTGCTTGAACAGACAGGATCACTGAAAAGTGTACTCACTCTGAGCACATTCACCCGCGCTTATGGTCATTTTGGTGTGTGTGTGGAGCGTAGCTGAGTGAACGTTTTCAATTCATTCCTATAGAAAGTTGAGCTTCATGCTCAAGTGATGAATTGTGGGATTGACAGCAGGCCAGAGAAAGTGTTGAGAGCGGCAAAAGTGGCTGCTCGCTGCTCTGGGTGTGTGTGTCCACGGTTTGCAGTGTGTGTGTGTGTGTGTGTGTGTGTGTGTGTGTGTGTGTGTGTGTGTGTGTGTGTGTGTGTTCTCACTACTCACTGCACCTAATGTGTGTGCACTAACTGGGTATGGGTTCCCATACTTGGCCTTCACATCACTTCATACATTATACTGGCTGGGTTTACAAATGTTTATCATTTGTGATGAACACATGTTACAGACACACCCCAAAGTGGAGGAATTTTAGCGTTGTCAGCAGCACTGAGCTGAGTTTTGCCGCTGTAGTGGACATTCACCATTAGAGTATCCTTTGAAAGGCTTAAGCGCTCAACTGTGCACAAGATGGAGCAGAATGTGGAAAATTCCGTATATCTGGGCCTTGAGTCATCTTACACAAGTCACTGAAGCTTTCATGGTACTTATTCATTAAAAGTGCAGTCACATTTTCTGTTGTTCTGCAAATCTTGGAGGGCAAAATGCAATCCTTTCAAAAAGGAATCCACAAAATAATTCTCCACGCATATTTCACGTCGGGTTTAGCTGGTAATGTGAGTTTGCCATATTGACCAACAAAAAGCTGCTTGGTTTGAAAATAACTTAGGTGAGAGCTGTGCTTCATACATCGCTACAGTATCTCAATAGACAATGAACCTTTTTGCCCGCAAAATTTCACTAGTGTGACTGCACCTTAAACACGGAGCCCACACTCAAATGCTCATTCAAGTAAACTAGAAGGATTTGTTAATTTAAAAGATTTGTTTAACAAAAAAATTGATTCGTTCATGAACAAAACACTCACAGAGTTCAGGAGTGACTCCATATTGCACACAAATACAGCATGATGATTTAGAGGATTTCCTCCTGCATTCATATGCTACTGTCACTCCCAAAACTTTGCAGTGCTTATGCAGGCTTTAAGAATAAATGCAAATATAACCTTTTTTTTACCTTAAAAATCAGCAATTTCCACAACTCACGATTTAGCATCTCTCCTAGGAATCCTTATTTATGGGTTAGGATGCCTAATGCATAATCATTAGTATTGACTTCCAAATATGCAGATTCCAAAGTGATCTCAAACATGCCATGGTCTGCAGAAACCCATCCCACCACACGTTTTCGCAGTGCTCTTAGCCTAGTCACCAGATGTTTTAAAAAAGACACTGTGGAGAGTGCCTGGAGCCATATTAATCTTAAGATGGCTACCATGGAAACAGTTTGGCATTGAGGATCAGTCGGTGATCTATTTTTAACAAAAGAGCAAAGGTGCTCATGCCAGGCAGTCAATATGCCATGTTTATACATATTACATTTTAATATGGGCAAGAAGACTTACATTGGAACAGATCTATTTCAGTCTCAACTGTAACAGTTATAGGACCACACACAAGCCACGTGAGTCTTATGGACGCCAATTAAGACGGGCAAACTGAGTGGAAAAGAATGGCACTGATGAAGAACGCTTCAATTCCTCTCTGCGCCTTGCCAGTGTCTTTAGTTTACATGCCAGTGACCGCATCCAATCTTGAACAATTAAAGAGCATTGCCCTGTGTGTATGTGTGTGAGAAAGAGTATGTGGAGCCTGTGTGTCTGCCCTGAAGATAAAGGACACCCTGATGCATGTGCACACAGAAAGGAAAACACTGATTAACCCTGAGAGACCTAGAGAGAAAGCCAGAGGAAAAAAATGTAGATGCAAAAGAGCTAAAGAAATACAAGAAAGATAAAAGACTTCTTGTGTGCGCCTGTGCAGGTATTGCTGACAGCGAGAGGCATTCCCTGTCACTTTTATGTAATGAATCTGAAAGCATTTGTTGCTCATCTCACGTTAGTCAATCTCAGACTTATAGTCAGATTCACAACCTTACAATGGCAAGAGACTGCTGCAATGCACCCTGACCACATCACTCTTCAAAAGAGGTCAGGCATTTTATTGATTTTGCTGAATAATCTGCACTGATAAGAGCTTCCAGAACTTTTCGGACATTGCAAACAACACTGGAGGTTTCCAGAGCAGTGGTTCTGAACCAGGGGGCCTCAGTAAACTTCCATTGACAAATAAAGCTTCTAAAAAGGTATTCAATTTCAATTGTTAAATAACATTTCAAAGTGTTTAAATTCATTTTTGACAGTTTTTTTTTTAACTTCACCACCCAAAAAAGTCAGGTGGTACAACCAAATATTTGTATATATTGTTAATCTACAATCAAGTGAAATCTTAGCAAAGTAACTAGTGCCTAACACATTATTATTTTGTAGTTTGTATTTTATTCATATTAAAGGGATAGCTCACCCAAAAATGAAAATTACCCCATGATTTGCTCACCCTCAAGCCATCCTAGATGTATATTTAATATTTCTTTCAGTTATATTAAAAAATGCCCTGGCTCTTCAAAGCATTATAAATGGCAGTGAATGGGAGCCCAAAATTTGAAGCCCAAAAAAGTGCATTCATCCATTATAAAAGTAATCAATATGGCTCCGGGGGGTTAATAAAGGGCTTTTGAAGTGAATCGATGGGTTTGTGTAAGAAAAATATCCATATTGAAAACATTATAAAAGTAAAATATCTAGCTTGCAGCGGACCGCCTTCCGTATTCAACTTATGAGCGCAACTGGCGCGACGATAATGTTGTAGCATAAACGTATTGAACTGCGAGAGGCATTACACTTTCTTCGTAAGTTGAATATGGACGGCAGTCCGCTGGAAGCTAGATATTTTACTTTATACTTTTACTTTAAGTTTTAAATATGGATATTTTTCTCACACAAACTCACTGATTCACTTCAAAATGCATTTATTAACCCCACGGAGCCATATGGATTACTTTTATAATGGATGGATGCACTTTTTTGGGCTTCAAATTTTGGGCTCCCATTCACTTTCATTACAAAGCTTGGAAGAGCCAGGACATTTTTTTATATAACTCCGATTGTATTCGTCTGAAAAAAGAATGACATACACACCTAGAATGGTTTGAGGGTGAGTAAATTATGAGATAATTTTCATTTTTTGGGAGAACCATCCCTTTAACTTTTAGAATGTATATTAATTGCATTCTAGTAGCATCTAGTAGGTATTTAGTATCTTTTGATTTTACTTTTAAAAATCACACAATTATTCAAATAAATGCATTCATTAAAATTTAGTTTTCAGCCATTTGTTCACTTTGATGTTTTAAATGAAGAAATTGCACTAAATTGCACAGGTGGTTGCACTACCTGATGAGTTGGCAGGAATATGATGAATACTGGATTTGTATTTATGTATTTATTTTTACATTTCTATTACATATATAAAAAATACAAGAGCTTTAGTCATCAGTCTCAATTGAAGTAAAAGTAGTAAATTGATCAAAAACAATAAATCACATTTCAGAACATTTTATAACATTTTAATTGTTTTTATATAATACTAATACTACTACTAATAATAATAATAATAATAAAAGGTAATCATAATATATTAATTAATTTGAATAATGAAGTCATCCAACAGCCCTCTTGAAAATTTGCTGAGGCCCCCTAGTGCGCATTTAAATAGAAATAAAAACAACTAAAAGTTTTGCATTCAATATTTTCCTTAAATATGTTGATTTTAATAACCATCATATTATTTATTTGAAATCAGCTTTTTATCCGACCTTAGATTGTGCCCTAAAGACACACAGGCCCAAAAAGAGAGGACTTTATATCTCACATAGAGATATCTACGTATGCTAACTATCAATTAAGTAGCATACTAGTGATTCTTTCACTACGGAGATTACAGTGTAACTACAAGCAGGAGCGGTCATGTTTGTGCCTCTATTAAAAGCAAAACATCCGAAGAGGTAGTTAAAAAGAGTGTACGGTGGTTGAGAAATACAGAACAGAGGCCCACCGTCTCGGGTGACTGGAACACGGTGGAAAACAACACTGACATTCATGGCTGTGGGACAGGGAAACTGTCACATGTGGGGATTACTGTAAATATTCAAGGACTAATATTTGTTATTTACAAAATGTATGCTTTTTGTCACTTCCCAACTTTTAATCTCCTTTCCAGCTGTATTGTCCTCCCTCTCACACATTGAGGACTGGAGCCAAGTATTGTGGTCTATATTGACCCATCCAAGCTGGACACTGAATGAATGGGTTTGTATTGATCTTCCGGGCATGCCTGGAGGTCCAAAATAGCATACTGAAGGAGAAGACCCAAAATAAACATCTCATAAAAGTTACATGTAAATACGGCTTAGTGTTTGGCTCACGTTGCCTAGGGTTGCACTGTACTAAAACCAAGTGATGGAGGGGGGATGTTTATATTGTGTTAATTAAAAAAAAATTGTGTTCATTTTATATTGTATACCTATGACTTTTGTAATATAATTATTCAAAATTAATTATTACATTTACAAAATTCTAAATAAATAAATGTATTTAATTGACAGCCCTAAAAATTTGTATGCATTTACTTCTGAGTGTGCTGGAAGCAAATCTCTTAGTGGCTCTTTATGTCGTCATGTCACATTTTTTGGAACCAGAATACAGATGACCGTCCCCTCATAAAAATCGTTTTTAGCAAATTTAATTTCCAGTACACATGACTTGGCCTGACTCACTGTTTACTGAGACTTTCTCTTTTAACAAGCCCTGTGCTGGGCACATTCTGGGAGTCCTGCTAGCACAGCAAAGGGCGCTGCACATCCCAATTACAGCCCTAATCAAATGAATCACATGGCTTATTTGACGGACTTTAGTGGAACAGGTTAACAATCTCATTAGCTAAGTTGATTTCTTCTTTACTTGCTGGAATGCCGATTTCTGAGGCTTGTGAAGCCATATGAGTTTAATCTCATAAACTACAGTTCAAACATTTGGGATCGATAAGATTTTTTTTTTTTTTTTTTTTTTTTTCGTTTTAGTAATATGTCTCTTATGCTCACCAAGACTGCATGTAATTGTGATACAAGTGAAAATACAGTGAAACCAGTAATACTGTAAAATATTTGTACAATTGAATATAACTGTTTCCTATTTGAATGCTGAATACAAGTATTAATTTCTTTAAAAAAATCTTACTGACCACAGACTTTTGAACAGTAGTGTATATTATACAAGTATTGTAATTTGGAATTGATAAAAAAAAAAAAAAAGATAATTTATAAATTGATTTGCATGTGAACAGAACAAAATGAATGTAAAAACTGAACATTAATGTCTTATTCTACATCCCTTAATCCTACCCAATACCTAAACCTTACAACTACCGTAGTAACTATTAATAAACAGTAATTAAGAGATTATTGAGGCAAAAGTTGTAGTTAATAGTGAGAATTGGTCAAACTAAAGTCTGACCAAAATTATTATAAAAATAAAAAAAATTCCCCCTGAAATATACACCGATCAGGCATAACATTATGACAGGTGAAGTGAATAACACTGATTAACTGTTAGTGTGTGGGATACATCAGGCAGCAAGTGAACATTTTGTCCTCTAAGTTGATGTGTTAGAAGCAGGAAAAATGGGTAAGCGTAAGGATTTGAGTGAGTTTGACAAGGGCCAAATTGTGATGGCTAGACAACTGAGTCAGAGCATCTCCAAAACTGCAGCTCTTGTGGGGTGTTCCTGGTCTGCAGTGGTCAGTATCTATCAAAAGTGGTTCAAGGAAGGAACAGTGGTGAACCGGAAACTGGGTCATGGGGCGGCCAAGGCTCATTGATGCACGTGGGGAGCGAAAGCTAGCCCGTGTGGTCCGGTTGAGCAGTTCAGCTACTGCAGCTCAAAATGCTCAAGAAGTTAATGCTGGTTCTGATAGAAAGGTGTCAGAATACACAGTGCATCGCAGTTTGTTGCGTATGGGGCTGCATAGCCGCAGACCAGTCAGGGTGCCAATGCTGATCCCTGTCCACCACCGCACCAAAAGTGGGCACGTGAGCATCAGAACTGGACCATGAAACAATGGAAGAAGGTGGCCTGGTCTGATGAATCACGTTTTCTTTAACATCACGTGGATAGCTGGGTGCGTGTGCGTCGCTTACCTGGGGAACACATGGCACCAGGATGCACTATGGGAAGAAGGCAAAAATGGCTGTTTTGGCAGCAAAAGGGGGACCAACACAATATTAGAAAGGTGGTCATAATGTTATGCCTGATCAGTGTATGTATTCCACAATTATTGGCACCCCTTCATACTAATACTTTGTGCAGCCTCCCTTTGCCAAGATAACAGCTCTGTATCTTCTCCTACAATGCATAATAAGGTTGATGAACATATGGCAAGAGATTTGAGACCATTCCACCATACAGAATCTCTCCAGATCCTTCAGCTTCAGAGGTCTATGCTTGATATGTCAATAGAAAAAGGCAGAATGCTTAAACTTCTTAATTATTGCCTAGATAGTAAAAACGAGTTTTCCAACAATTAAACTATTATCTTATAGCCATTTCAAGATTTGTGCAACCTTCTGTCACACATCATTAATGTATTCTCAGGTCTTTCCCATAGTGATGGATGACTATAGGAATTTGGCCTGTGTGTCACTTCATATTTAGAGCCCAGTGAAACAGGAAGACATGACTTATCACTTGTGTGTTCTTGATCACTAAGGTAAACTTAAAAACATAATATATGGAATATTTTTCAGTTAGATTTGTACTTATTTGAATGTGTAGGGTGCCAATAATTTAAATATTTTGGAGAAAAATGGTACATTTTATTGCTTATTTGTCATCTGACAAATCATATTATTAAAACTCAAGATCCGAAGAGATTTCAACCTATTCAAGTTGCCTGTACAGGAGTACAGCTGTACTGTTTCTATGAATGGAAATAGCTGCCCACGAGTGTTACCAAGGACACAGGGTGGACTGACTTGCTTTAAAAAGGACTTTGTCTTTAACCACTTGGTGAGTGATACCAGAAAGAGGAGGAAACGACAGAGCATAAAACTCTTGAATCTTGAATTCAAAGAAAAGTGAATAGGAAAAATAACAATGCTCAATATGGATGTAGAAATGGAGCCAAATAAAGACATTCAGAAATACCGTTTCATTGACAGAAACCTCTAAACGTCACTTCCCTCTGCCAGCAAAAGCCTCTAAATTCACAGAACCAATCAAAAGACGTGAATTGAATCATATGATTTTAAGATGAATGACGGCGTGCGTATGAGCCGACTTTCAATTATCGAGCTGCAAGTTTTATCCTGTTCAAAGAGATTAACTAAAAAGATATTTATAGGTTTAGAAGAAGTTTAAACTGATATTTGTAAATTCTAAACAATCCATAGTCATAAAATGTACATTTCTGGTATAATGTTTAAATGTACTTCTTAATGTACAACTTAACAGTAGCTACACTTTTATAGTCATTCATTTATTACTTATTCTTTTTTTATATATATTATTATTATTATTATTATTATATATACATTTAATATTGTATATAGGGTATTATATTTAAAATATATATTATATTATATATTGTATTCATTTTGAGCATAGTGGTGTAGTTATTGTATGTCTTCTGTTTGTTGTTGTGTCATTATGGTTATACTGTGTGAATAATGTTTTTGACTATATTTTTGAGCCTTTTACTTTTATTCAGAAAGGACAATGAAGAGTGACTGGAGAGAGATTGAGGGTCACATTTGACCCCGGGTCCCCTTTTTTTCCAAATAACACTAGAACGCATGCACATTAGCTGGACCAATGTGGAAAATGCAGGTTTTAGAGTAATTTAACAAGAAAATAATATATCATTGTTTATTGCTGATTTGACATGCTATAAAATGGCAATCTTGACAAGCACTTTAATATTTTAATCTTTTGCCATTCAAGTGGATTCAAGCAGCTGTACTTGTATGTCTATTGCCTACATAAAAAATTGTTGCCAGAGGGGGTTGACTTGTCTTACAGGGACTGTGTTGGACTTTGGCAGTTATTTTCGCAGTGAACTGCTTTGGCATGAACAGAAGCATCCATCATTGCGAATGTGAAACAGAGAAAGTAACTATGTGGAAAAAAAGTATTACATTTTGGCAAGTGTTTTTTTTTTTTTTTCCCGAGGACAGTTGGAGGTTGAAGCTATGGTGGGTCAGCAGCGTGTTACTGGCTCTGGCTGCAAGTGAAGCACTTTCTTGCCAGTAAGTGCAAAAACAGCACTGGGCGCTCCAGGAAAACGCTCCATGATGCGATAGTATAAACTTATTTTGAGATTTAACAAAGTTTCTTTGATTACGATACAACAAGAAACAAAGTTATGTAAAACTGCTTTCGAAGTTTTTCAGAAGTGGTAACATCTCCTCTACATCTTCTCTCCCTATGGGAATCATTAACCTAGTTAGGACTTCATTAAAAGTCTCGCCTGCCTAAGTTGATTTCTTTACAGAATTAAATTATTCAACAATTATCACTGAGTATCTAAGGCGCACAAGCTTTCCACGTTACCATGTAATGGTCCACACGAGCTACATAAACAGACCAGTTCCTCTAACAGACTGCTCATATTCTCTTCATTTCATTCTGTACCTTTTGGGCATGCTAAAATTGAGCTGTCTGGCTCAGTGGATGACCTATTTAGCATGACAGAAGCGAATTTACTTGAATCTCCTTGAGATATTTTCCCCTCCATTGATTTTTGGGTCCAGGATGGCACCTTCTTGGCAACGTGCATATCATGACGTCTCGGGGGTTGTTCTCAAGGATATGCCAAAGCTACACGTATTAGTCAAGGATTTGGAAATGCTTTAAAACACTAGAATATCATTAAGTGAATGTGTTTACTACTGCATGCATGAGCAAAACAATGTCCATGACACCCGAAAAAAAGAGCTCATCTTAAATGTAATTAAATTGGATTATTTTCCCCGTGAAAGTCATGAAGGAAATAAGACAGCGTCTAATTGAATATTCAGCTGTGGCTGCCAATTGTTGTGTCTTCCACGACATGCCACAGTAAACCAGCTCTGTAAATGGACAGGCTGGTGGGAGATAATACCAGCTCACAAACGCACACAAACACAACCCTGTCCTAGAGAGGGATTGTTAACGTGTAAGAAAATAACACAGATGGTATCTAGAGAGGAAACTTAACAAGTGATGTGTCTGCCTAAGTATTACTGTTACATTATAAACTGTGCAACTAAGCAAGGAGAAATGAGAAAGAGTTTAAAGTAATATAGATATATTTCTGGATGGATGGATTTTGCTCCATTAGAAAGAAAAAGGTTTAACATTCCGAATATTAAAATTATTTTTTATTTTTTATTCTAAGAGTGTTTTTAATACTATTTTCTACATGGCAAAGAGCTTACCTCAAAGAAACTGACACACTAGCAAGCATTTTGGGGAAAAATCCCCATCAATGACAAATAATATACATTTTTATACATTTGTACATTCACCAAAGTGTAATATTTTTTAAATCTGTACACATTTGCTTTGATATAAAACTGATCTAACCTTTCATTTAAGAAATTATATGAAAAAATAGTGTGTCTCTCGTTCAGCTGTATATGATGGGCCTTTTCCAAACATAAGGTCATGTATGCGCACAGTTTTCTAAATTTAGGGGCGCTTACCCACTTACACATCTTTCCCCACTATCCCCTACTGTCCTTGACCCATTCTCCACTTATCCAGTTTTAAAATAGACACCACTATGAGTCACATTCGACCCCCTAAAAGGATCTTAAGCGACTTCAAATGGTCCATCTTGTGCATGAAATCTTCCTTGTCACCTTCTCTCAGTCCAGTGACAAATGGCAACACTTTCATTGGCTCCTCGATGAAATGAGGCTATCACATCCATGTTTGGTTTAGCTGTGGAGGCGGGTGTGAGGGCTGATGATATTACTGTAACTGGACTCTAAATTGACTGCCTCAATGACTACATTGAGCGATAAATCATGGTCCTGTCAAACACTAAAATAGTTAGAGAGTATAGAGGAGTTCCTTATAAATACAACATAAAACTTCTCCAACACACCACTTTCTCATCAAGTCATCAAGTCTCCCACCAAGTCATAATCACTCAAATCCCTAATTTTCCATTTTTAATCTATTTACAATTAACCCCTTCATCATTCTCTCTGGATCCACTCCAGTTAGACCCAGATTTTTTTTCTTCTGGTTTTCAAGATTGCCATTTTTGCTGTACCCATAACATAGATCAGATAAATTTGCCCCCTTAAATTGATTTTCCATTTTTTACCTTTATAAATGCCTGTATAAAATAAATAATATAAATAATAAATAAAAAATGTTCAGTAGAGAAATATGCAAAGATGGTAAAAAAGTGATACTTTTAAATATTAAAGGGGACCTATTATGCAAAATTCAGATGTGTGTCCAGTGTGTGTAAACAACCAGCCTATAATGGTAAAAATCCACCCAATACTTTTTTTTTATAATCCCCATGAATCGCTATCAATCTCTCATAACGCGCATTTCATATTTTTTCCCATTTCTACGTAAGAGTAGGGAAACCCCGCCCATGACTGTTGATGATCTGCCCTTTTAGCATAGACACATGTATCAGCTAGCTAGAGTATTACAATGTCTGTGCCAAAAACATAACTTAAGATTACTTTGACTACTTAAGATTACTTTTATTACTTTGATTACTTTCAAACAAAATGGTGCCGCCGTGTTTGGTCGCTCCGCGAAGACTGTGCTTTTATTTACTATTTTACTTTCTTTTACTCTCAGTTTTTACAAACTTATCATCTGCATTGATCTACTATGACAGCAAAACTCTTTTGGACATTGGTTACCTCTACACTGGACTGTTTCAGGACACTTTCGCCGATACTCTGTGGCCATCTGAGATTCTTTGGAACGCCGAGTTGAACAATGGACAGACGAGTCAACGGCGAAGAATCAAGAAACACCGTGGGAAATGCGCTGGTATCCGTAACAGGCTGAGGAAAAGGGCATTCAGTCCTCCTCTCCCGAGCATTCTTCTAGCAAATGTTCAATCCTTGGATAATAAGATGGACGATCTCAGAGCCAGGATAAGTTTTCAACAGGACATGAGAGACTGTAACATCTATTGTTTGTCTGAAACATGGCTCACGCCCGCGGTCCCGGACACAGCTGTGACGCCGTCGGAGAACTTCTCTGTTTTTCGGATGGACAGAACAGCCGAGGCCGGTAAATCCAAAGGCGGTGGAGTATGCTTCATGATCAACAAGAAATGGTGCGATCCCAGGAACATCACCATTCTCTCGCGGTCCTGCTCGCCTCATCTGGAACATTTAACAATCATTTACCGTCCATTCTATCTGCCGAGGGAGTTTTCTGCGGTTGTCGCGACCGCTGTTTACATTCCACCTCAGGCAGACACAGCGCTGGCTTTATCTGGCCTTCATGATGTTGCCAGCGGCATCATAAACAAACATCCCGACGCGGCATTCATTGTCGCGGGCGATTTTAACAAAGCAAACCTAAAGAAAGTCCTGCCAAATTTTCACCAGCATGTCTCCTGTCCTACACGAGGAGCAAACACGCTTGATCACTGCTACTCTCCGTTCAAGAACGCCTACAAAGCGCGGTCACTTCCAGCGTTTGGCAAATCGGATCATGCTGCCATTTTCCTCACTCCCGAATACAAACAAAAGCTCGTCCAGGAACCCCCGGTGAGGCGGGAAGTTAAGCGTTGGTCACCCCACTCAGAGACCGCGCTTCAGGCAGCTCTGGATGATGTTGACTGGGACATGTTCTAAGCGAGTTCAGCCGACGTAAACGAGTTCACAGACGTGGCGCTTTGCTTCATCAACACGCTTACAGAGCAAGCCACGCAAACAATAACAATAACGTCCTTCTCAAATCAGAAACCGTGGGTGGACAATTCAATCCGCGCGGCAGTGAACGCACGCACTGCTGCTTACAATGCCGGTCTCCATTCAGGGAATATGACTGAATACAGAACGTCCTGTTATGCTCTGCGGCGTGCAGTTAAAGCCGCAAAGCTCCGATATAAAGACCGAGTGGAGTCTCATTTCCAACTCAACGACTCGCGGCGCATGTGGCAAGGTCTGAGGTCCATATGCTCGTTTGGATCTAAATCCTCTGCAGAGGTGAGCGCTGATCCGTTGCTCGTGAACGAGTTAAACTCTTTCTACGCTCGCTTTGACTGTAACCGCGGCAACGCGACTCCGCCAAGTGGCGCGTTAGAGGAAATTACTCAGAGCAGGAACAACCACGTGATCTCTGTCTCAGAGGATGAAGTTCGGAGAGCACTCAAGCGTGTGGACGTCAGGAAAGCTGCCGGGCCGGATGGTATTTCAGGTCGTGTTCTGCGGTCCTGTGCTGATCAGCTCGCCGGGTTGTTTACATCTATCTTTAATGAGTCCTCGCTACATCTGTGGTCCCCACCTCCTTCAAAAATCCACCATCATCCCTGTCCCTAAGAACAGTAAACCCTCTTGCCTAAATGACTATCGTCCAGTGGCTCTCACATCTGTAGTCATGAAGGTCTTTGAGAGACTCATTAAAAACACCATTTGCTCCTACATTCCTGACACTTTGGACCCTCTTCAGTTTGCCTATCGTCCCAATAGATCAACTGAAGATGCCATCTCTCATGTCCTCCACTCCTCCCTCACTCACATCGACAGCAAAAGTGGGAACTACGCAAGGCTGCTATTTATTGACTATAGCTCAGCCTTTAACACCATAGTTCCCACCAAGCTAACCTCCAAACTCCTGGATCTCGGCCTGAATCCTTCTCTCTGCCACTGGATTGAGGACTTCCTCACTGGCAGGCCTCAGGTGGTGAGAATAGGCCAGTTCACCTCCACCTCCATCACCCTGAGTGTGGGAGCTCCACAGGGCTGTGTCCTGAGTCCCCTGCTCTACTCTCTCTACACACATGACTGTTCGTCCACACACAGCTCCACCTCTATCATCAAATTTGCTGATGATACTGTTGTCCTGGGCCTCATTTCCAACAACAATGAGATGGCATACTTGGATGAGGTGGAGCATCTAACATCATGGTGCCAGGACAACTGTCTCTCTCTGAATGTTGGCAAGACCAAAGAAATGATTGTGGACTTCAGGAAGAGACAGCAACGGACATACTCCCCCCTCATGATCAGCGGGTCACCAGTAGAGAGAGTGAGCAGCTTCAAGTACCTGGGTGTAAACATCTCCGAGGACCTGACCTGGACTGCTCACATTCAGACACAGGTGAAAAAAGCCAGGCAAAGACTGTACCACCTGCGCCAGCTGAGGAAATTCAGGGTTTCACCAGCTATCCTGAAAACTTTCTATTTAGGGGCGATAGAAAGTGTATTAACTCAGTGCATCACAGCGTGGTATGGGAACAGCACCAGTCATGACCGCAAAGCCCTGCAAAGAGTTGTGCGCTTATCCGAGCGTATCTCAGGGTCAGCTCTCCGTCTCTGCAGGACGCCTACACCAAACGCTGCAAAGGTAGAGCTACTAAGCTCATCAAGGACTCTAATCACCCTGCAAACCCTCATTTCACGCTGCTGCCATCTGGTAAGCACTTCGAAGCCTGATGGCCAAAACTGAGAGACTCAGGAGGAGCTTCTTCCCCAGGCCATCAGACTCCTGAACTCAGTCAATTAACACCACGTGACTTCACTTCAGGATAAACATACTGACATTGCACTGCACTTTCTGTTCTCGTTGTTACTGTGTAACAACCTGTTATAAACCTGTTTGCACATTATACTCTTTATACATTTGTTAACCACATATTTATAAGTCTACAGTTTACTCACTGCACAGTCTACTTCAATTATTTTATTCCACTTTATTCTTATTTTTTACTTTTTTCTTTTTCTCTTGACTTGATTATTTATAATTCTACAGATATATATATATATATATATATATATATATATATAGATAGATAGATAGATAGATAGATAGATAGATAGATAGATAGATAGATAGATAGATAGATAGATAGATAGATAGATAGATAGATAGATAGATAGATAGATAGATAGATAGATAGATAGATAGATAGATAGATAGATAGATAGATAGATAGATAGATAGATAGATAGTACTTTTTTTATCCTGTTTCTATATAATTTCCTCCTTGTGTTTTTAACTGTGAATTTGCACTGTCCATGGAGCGGACCTGTTTACATTTCACTGCCGGTTGTATATTCTGTATATAACTGTGTATGTGACAAATAAAACTCTTGAATCTTGAATCTTGAACTTATGTTCTGTTGTTGGATGATGTACCAACAAACATCGAGTCTCAATAGACTTCAGGCATCCGAGCCACTGAAGACAGCATGGTTGAAGTTCATTTTTGAAGGAAATGTGCCGAAGAATGTCTGTAAAATGTTATATATTTGTGAAAATCATTTTACGCATGACTGCTTAAACAATGACAGTGAGTACAATGCTGGATTTGCGAAAAAGTTGTTTCTGAAGGATGGGTCAATACCAACACATGCTCTAACTTCATATTCAGAACAAGTAGGATGGCACTTCGTATTTTGTGAATGTTTGTAAATTAATTTTCTGAATGAGCTTTCTAGAATGCTGTACGGCTAATATGGCTAAGGTTACCATAGACTCTGACTGTATTCACAGAGACTAGAGCTATGTCGTTAGATTCATCCCGAAAATGTTCACCGCCTGCGTAAATTCGTAAACGCACATTTATTATAGTCAGATGACGATCTTTTTTACGTTCCCACACGAGCACCTAAACAACTCCACAACAACTAACGTTACATAAATGTATCCATTAACCATTCAGAAACGTCCAGGTGCAGTCTAAAAGTTGCAACCTTTTCCGAAGGCTTTCCATCTGTGTCCGACTGTGGTTCAAACATGTAAGGCTGCACTCCACAACTGGTTATTTCTGACATTTTGGCTGAGTGAGATTCCCCTGTTTTGTTTTTGACAGCGCATCCGAAGCTTGTGTAAAGGATCCGCCCTCTTCTGGAAGGGGGGCCGGGAGCAGCAGCTTATTTGCATTTAAAGGGACACACACAAAAAAGGCAAATTTTTGCTCACACCCAAACATCTAGGGGGTATTTTGAGCTGAAATTTCACAGACACATTTAAATTACATCTTGTGAAAAGGGGCATAATATGTCCCGTTTAAACTAAACCACCAGTATGTAGCAGTAAGTCACTGTCTTAATAAGTGAGTCATCAAGTCGGACAGGGTATGTTTTTGTATCGAAGAGAGTTTGAGTCTTAAATTGATCTCTATGCACACTCTGTGTCTATATTTGTTCTTTATGCTAGTAAGTGCTAAATCCCAACTTTTACAAAGGTACATTGTCGAGAAAGGCAGTAATGTAACGCAATTTGCTAAGACAGCATACTCTGCACACAACATCATATGCACACTGTGCTTGTGTGGATGTAATTTGATTGGATGTTATGTATTTGACCTTTTATGGCATTTTGTCTGTTAGTTGGTTTTAATGTTATTCCAAGGTGGGATAGAATTAAAGGTGTACTCACATCAGGCGTGGTTGCTTTGTAATGTGCCCAAGCGCAATTGTCCCATCTTCCCACTTTCCCGCTGGCCTGCAGTCCCATTGCACTTAACTATTGTTCCAGGCCGGAGCACACTTACGTCATTACGATGCTTTTTGTTTTGAAGAAAACAGGAAGAAAAACGCTTTCGCTAATAGACTGCCTAATAGATTTATCACTTATACAGCGCAGCGATTTACATTTAATTGTCCTGCACGTATCAGAGCATTATTACAGGAGGCAGATGACGCTGATTGAGGAAACTACTCAAATCAATAAGGTGAGAACCAGACCCATTATAAACCTAAATATACTCAAATTAAATTAAAAGCGTACTATCCAAGTAGCAATAGAAGATGTTTGTTGTCGTAATGATGACAGCAGCGCACACAAAAGTAGTAGCTGTTCAGTGCTCCGGCGCCGTTAGTGATCACACTACATGCGTACCGCATCCGAGTACAATCGAACCGTGCCCAAGCTCACCTCTTCAAGGGCCAGAGCATGGTAGGGAGCGATCATTCTCACACATTTATAATAAAAGAGTCCATTCTCATAAGCACCATATTAATAAAAGGGAAAAAACACCTAGTGCATCTGACTCATTTTCCTATTTGTTTGAAGACAAACCTTTACAATTTATTAGCTTTGTATGCATTTTCCTCAATCAAAACCTCTTTTTTTTCATTAATTTCATCCAGTCCAACATCATGCTGCAATGTGACCACTGATTTCACAAACTGAACTGAACATTCCAGAATTTTTGGAAACTTTCCAATATTTTTGGAGAAATTTTCAGAACATTTGGAATCGTTTCTGGCAATCTACTGGACATTTTCAGGCCCTTTGCAACCCTACACACTGTAAAAAAAATGTCAACCCATTTCAAATCAAAAACAAGTTCAGTTGCTGCCTTAAATGTTTAAGTTAAAGCAACTTAAAAGTACAAGTCATTTCAACTCACTACATTACAATTTACATTAAACTGACTTACAATTGTGAGTTGAATCTTGTAAAACTTAAATTAAAAAGTTGAAATTGCTTAACTTATTTTAAAATCACATGTTGTCATAACTTAATGATCCTATCATTTTTTACAGCCAGACATTTGAGAGACTGTATCTTCATCCCTCATCTTTAAGTTATTATCATCCTCCAGTAGGCCTACCACCGTAATTTGCATTTTCTCATACTTCAGCATCCCAGCTCCACTCACATTCTCATCAATAATATCTTGTATTTCTAGAGACTGACTTTCATCTTGCACCACATTTTCCTCCATTATCAATCTCATATACTTCAGCTATGGCCTGTTCAGTTACTGTTTCAGTTCGTTCAGATTGGGTTTTCTCTCCAACCTGCTCGATCATGTATCAACATTGTCCACCTCATAGTGTTCACTTAAGGTTTATAAGGGCAAGCAAACTGCTTGCAACCAATGTCACCACATTCAAAACATTTCCAAAGCTGTAGAAGCATAAAACATAAATGGCTTACCTTCATTTATGACCCGAAAATGGCTCTTTTAAAAACATGAAAACTTGTCTTTGAAACCACGACATATGTTTTAGTTCCGAACCTCTACAACCCAGTGATATGGCTTTATTCTGTAAGAGTTTCTTCCAAACCTAATGAGTTCTCTCTCGCTAACTTCATCGGGGATAAATGGCGGCACAATTGAGAAAATTCCTTGGATGTTAACATAGCTATTGGAAAGATTACACAAAAACTTCCATTAATCACCACTCCACTCTCAATAAGTTGCGCAATAGTGTTCTCCTCTTTGAGAAAGACCACTACTGGTTTGTTCATCCTCAATGCCGAGGCTATATTTCCAACAGCACACTCTCCACTGTAACTCCCTGCATGCACTTGAGAAGAGAAAAGGTGAGACAATGAGATGAAATCAAAACTGGCAGTAAATAAAACTGTAACTCTTCCCTATAGCATAAAGGACTGTATAAGAGGAAGTACAAGAGAAATCTCCATGAAATGCTCATAAGCCTCTTCCAATGTACCTTTTCTATATATCCTCCTCTGATTTCTCCATCCATCTCTCAGAATCTCTCATACTAAATCAAAGATGCATTAATTATACATCTTACCCTTAAATACCCCAAATGCAGGCTCCTCACCATGCACTAATGCTGCTGCTATGACTTTTTAAAGAGCGCTGGGCCTCAGAAGGGTTCGGCAGTCCCGTGATGTTGCGGGAGCTTTGCAAAAGGTTCGGAGATTGGCTGTTTTCTGAAAAACTGCAGTTACACTGACAGCCAGGCCCTCGAGGGGAAAAGCCTTCTTGTTCCTGGCCTGAATGACAGACAGCTGAAGTTAATGTACTGCACACAGATCAACATGCCTGACATATTATGTGCTTCTGTAATACAGAGCTGGACATTTACTGACAGATCATATACTGCAAGCATACCAGGCAGAGTGGCCAACAATGACACAGCATATTTTCCATTTTAGAAGAAAAACTGTTTTACTATAGCGATCTATAGGTACCACTTACAACATTTTATATTAACGGTGCGTGCTGAAATATGTAGGCCCTAAGCTTCACGAATGGATCCTCGTTGTTTCAGGACTGTGAGTGTTCAGTGCTGGAGTTTTATTGAAGCATTAGTCACCATTTTTGGGCCAGTTTTGCATTCATTCATGGTTGGTAGAATCTTTAAGAAGAAATACATGCAAAAATTACACGTTTTGCTAAATCTAAATGGGCCCATTAGGGTTCTTAAGTTATGCAAAGTGCTCATTTCTTTAAAACCCACAAATGATTGCTCTTCATTCAGGTGTGACAGTTTCCATGTCGCTGCTAATATTCACCCCATCTGATGGCAAGAAGGGACAAATTGGCATCTCGGTGCGCTAATCGCGCTGAGAGCCTTTGGTGGCAGATGGTTTGGCAAACCTACAGAGGCTAAGACACAGCATCATGCTGTGTGAAAGCACTCACAGCAATATTTCATTAGTGTTCAAGAGTCTTATCTTTACATGAACGCACAAAGGAGTGAACTCCGGCCAGGGTTGTGTACAGCACAACTTGTGTACATCACAAGACACTGGTCATGGGTGTGGCAGTGAGCTACAGAGGTGGCAGAACAGCACAGGAACAAAGAACCACCTTAACCTTAACTATTAGACCTTGGCAACTAACTCACCCAGCACCGTTTGTTCTACAGAGATGAATGATCGCTAAAATTGAGGATGTCTAAAGTACTAGTGCTTTGATACTTAGTTGATAATACAATACAATAATAAAAATAAAAACAACTTCAGTTGTTTTTTATAATTCTTAATAAAAGCATATATAAATGTTTGTAGTAGCATCAAAATTGCTATTAAGAAACGTGAAACTTTGTGGTTTGTTGAGGAGAGGTGTGCGGTTATATGATCAGACTATAACAATTACCAGCAGCCATATCACCCTGTAGCCCAAGACTGTTTTCCCACTGAGCTAAGCAGGGTTGAGCCTGGTCAGTACCTGGATGGGAGACCTCCTGGGAAAACTAGGTAGCTGCTTGGAGATGCATTGAAATATTTGAACTTTTGCGGCTAGACCGCATGCGACCGGCCGACTGGATGCGATGTATTCTAATCAAAACTATGAGCGCGATGTTAGAATTACCAATATTTTAACACTTTAATGTTATTCTGTAAACGCCATTTCTGTAAAATGGCTGTTATTAATAATTATGGCTGAAATAATTATTTTATAATTATTAAATAAATATTTATGTTGATTAGCTCTATAACATCTATGTTTTTATTTTAGATGTATTGAGAGTCATTTGTTTTGTGTGGATATATTCATACATGTATTACATTCATTAAAATCGTTCATGTTACCATGGTAAAAAAAAACTAATCTCTTTTTTTTTTTTTTGTTCAAAAGAACAACATTTACTTCAAATAGAAATCTTTAATTTTATGAAATGCTTAAGTGTCACTGACACTTTTGGTCAATGTAGTGCATTCTTGCTGAATAAAAGTATTAATTAAAAAATCTTACAGACCCCAAACTATATATTATATATATATATATATATATATATATATATATATATATATATATATATATATATATATATATATATATATATATATATATATATATATATATATGTATATGTTTATTATTTTATTATAAATTAAAATAGTAATGGTACTGACTCATTTTAACAATCTTTCTGGGTTTTTAGCCAAGAACACCACACATATGACTATGTTTAAAAATTGCCATCTCAGTGAGCAAACACCTCCTGCTTCCATAACAGAGTGTTCAGACTAGGGCCAAATAGTTTCAAATAGGGCCAGTTCGTCTCTAATGAAAAGGCTTATTTTATCATTCAAATTTTGCATTTCTTGAATAAATAAGACCTCAAACACTTGACAGCTCATTCAGGCCTTAATGAAAATAAATATATAGTCTGATAAAAAACTTGTCATCCATTTTATGGGTTATCCGCCCCCTTGCTTGAAAGAGGAGACACGAGGAGCCATAGCGATCTCTGATATTCCCTATAAATCCAGAATCTGATCACTTTCAAAATGTCAAAATAGGCAGCGTGACCGCTTATTTTCTAACTATACAAAAGCTAGCACAAAATGAGTCACACATACAAAAAATGTCACAGCATCTTGAAAAAATAAAAATAGACCAGCCGTTCTCTGCTTGCCTATTCAGTCTCCTTTAAATATACATAAACACTTTCATTTTTAGCCTGTGACACAAGCCTACATTTTAGCGTGACCTAAAAAAAGCTGTCAACCCTCATGCACTTTTTCCCAAAATCTGTAATTCTCACCTTGTCTCCAACATTTCAGAGATTTTTTTCCCCTCTGTACACAGTAACTGCCCTCAGACTAATCCCTTAAGATACTCAAAAACTCTCTCGCTTGCTCTGTGACTCGCTTCCTCTCACTTTGCAACACTTTTTCACTGTTTGTCAAGTCACCAAAGCTTTCTTTCTAATCCCCTGCCACAGCATCTGAGTGGCATTACGCTTATATCACGCCTGGAGGAAAACACACCATAGATAACGGACCAATTCCACATATATTTCCTTAAGGTTTCGTACATGACAAACTTTGGCATGACAATCATAAACCCAGACCACCATGACAGTCTTTTCCTGATTTATATTTGGTTGCTTCTTCACTCTACAACCCAATATATCATAATCCCCAACAAGAGACCCTCAGATTCCGCCTTCAGCTGTTAAATTCTTGAAGGAAAAGGTCCTTGAGAAATTGCAAATCCATTTGCCCTCTATTGTATCAAGGGCTCTTGTCTTCTTTCTCGGCTGATGTTAACATAAAGCTACAAATACTGTAGCTAAAAACGACTTTTATACTCTAACATGACAAAGAAAAGACATCATGGATTAATAATAGCCCCTTCCTTCCAATCTTTCCTTTGGGAAACTAGAGCCCTATGACTTAGAAAAACGCAGAAGGAATCCAGTCATAAAAACGGAATTTACTGTATAATGCAGAATTTCACTATATAATGCAGCTATCACCAGACAAAGCTCAATCTTTTAAGACTGAACATTGGTCTGGGGAGTCTGCTATTTATTTTCTACTGCACAAGAGGCGTGATCAACGGGCATAATCCAAATGACTCTGTATGCAATTGGATAGTCCTTCAACCAATCAGACCACAAGAGGTGTGATCAACAAGCATAATTCAAATGACTCTGTATGCAATTGGACAGTCCTTCAACCAATCAGACCACAAGAGGCGTGATCAACGGGCATTATTCAAATGATTCTGTACGCAATTGGACAGTCCTTCAACCAATCAGACCACAAGAGGCGTGATCAACGGGCATAATTCAAATGACTCTGTACGCAATTGGATAGTCCTTCAACCAATCAGACCACAAGAGGCGTAATCAACGGGCATAATTCAAATGACTCTGTACGCAATTGGATAGTCCTTCAACCAATCAGACCACAAGAGGCGTAATCAACGGGCATAATTCAAATGACTCTGTACGCAATTGGATAGTCCTTCAACCAATCAGACCACAAGACGCGTGATCAACAGGCATCGATCCATCCCGTCATTGTGTTAAATCCACTAATAGCGTGCCAGGTGGATAGGCCAGTCTGTGATTGGTTCCTGTAAAAGTGTAACAGAAGCAGGATAAATTAATGTACAGGTTTCCAGCCTGAGCTGCAGGGCGAAATCAAATCGCTGGCAGATCAGGCTGGGATTACCCAGTCTAGAATTTCACAGAATTTGTATATGAATAAATAAAAAGAAGGTCAGTACACTTAAATCAAATTGCGATAGACTGGTGTCTGTGAATAAACCGCAAAAAGACAATTTCAAGACTATTCTGCGTGTCTCTGTGTGAATGAATGGTTTAATTTCCCACACACACACTGAAGCACCCGTGACGCTCGCAGTGTTTTCAGCCTCTGCCGCCTCACTATATGAGGACCTGAATGCATGAACTTCATCTCCAGCTTTTTACCATTTCATTTGAAATAAAGTATTGTCATATCATAAACACGGCAACCTGTCAAAATAAAAGTTCGGTTTAACTAAATTTGTGACAGAAATATATTACTGTTGTACAGTAGAATTTAGAGCTACGTCTCAATGAAACATATCAATGCAATAATAATACTAACACTAATAATAATAATTATTAAAACTTTATTTTTTTGTGCAGAACTTTTTTGACAAAATGTTTTTTTAATAAAAACTTTTCATAGAAATTAAATTAAAATTTTAAATTAATAAACTGATGTTTTTATGAATTCAATTAGAAATGCTTTTGATTATTAAAATTTAAACCATAAAGATGGAATCCAGAAAACTAAAGAAAAAAAGAAAAAGAAAAAAAGAGAAATAAAATAAAACATATTTCATAGCATAGGGCCTTAAACATATATTTTTCTTAAACATTTAATAAAATGCTGATAATTGTTGTAAATTCAATTAATTAGACATGCTTTTTATTATTAAAATTTAGTTAAACTATTAAAATAGAAAAAATGGAATTTGGGGAAAATATAGCAGAATTTAGGAAAAAAAAAAAAACGCATTTCATACACTGTAAAACAAATATTGTTGGTTTATCTTAAAAAGTAAGTAACCTGGTTGCCTTAAAATGTTTAGTTCATTGAAATTCAAAATTTGAGTTAATACAATGAAGGAAATTGGTTTAATAAATAGACACTCAAAATATTATTGTATCTGAACCACATAATTTGAAAAAAAAAATTTTGTGATAAATCATGAAAATAGCACAATTTGGCATGTTTCACTGCATTATTACAAATAAAACACAATTACGCAATATATTTACAAAATCTTTTAATACTATTTGAATAAAGGGTGATGTCTATTCTCAAAAATATTCATTGTATTAACTCAATTTTTTTATTTCAGTGAACTCAAAATTTTAAGGCAACCAAGGTAACTTACTTTTTAAATATTTTTTACAGTGTAGGGACCTATAGGAAAACAGCGTGACAATCATTATTGTATTTGGCCCCGCAAATAATATTTGTACATAATTAGACTTGATAAAAGCAGCCTGACAAGTTATTTTGTTTAGAAACATAGTAGCATGATTCCTCTAACTTAGCTGCATTTGTAAAGCCGTCTGGTAAAAGACCTTGATGGGAAAGTGTTGTCAGAGATCATGTGAGAATATAGTCCTTTTCTCCGGCACTTCTGTACAGTCAGCTGTGCACTACAAGCTCGAGTGCACAAATGACTTCAGACATAAGCCGGCCACACGCTTCGGGGTGCTTCATTTTAATTTAATTACATGCAAAAAAAAAATAGCAGCAGAACAAAAATAATGTGAAGGGGCAGATCCAAATTTCTTTTCCTTTCAATCAGCTGCAATAGAGATCATGAACCAGCTGCTGACCAAAAAAAATTCCAGTGCTAAATGCCTGAGATACTCTAATGTCAGGGTGGTCCACTTTAAAAAGAATAACATAACCTAATCATCTGAAAAATACAATAATACAATAAAAATCTGTGGTCAGTGAAGCACAGCAAACTTTATTTCAGGGGTTATTTTGTTATTTTAGTAAAATCCTAAAAGTATTAATGATGGTAAGGATTAAAATACTTTAGGAATTTGATTTATGTTTGACAGAGGTCTGAAATATCAGTAAATGCACATATTATAAAATTAAAGAGTGTTGCTTTGTCCAAAACAAAGAAACAGAGTGAAACGTGCATGTGAGAGGTTAAATTAACAAATCGCCCGCAGCTGCTGAGGGAGGGTCCGGCAGCTCAGAGGTGTCATGCTGGAGATTACGGCAGCTGCCAAAAGCCATGTGATGCTGTTTTTACACCTGTGCTGGCCCGGTACCAGTCTGCAATGGTGTGAGGATCCTTTAGTTTAGGAAAACAAAGCCCGTACTGTTTCGTTTTGCATATTATAAACAAATGTAAACTGAATTTGTCGTTTTGATTAAACATAATTATCAGTTTGCGGATTATATTGGCATAAAGAAACAGCATTGGAATTTTCTGCATTTACATTTTAATCATTTAGCATATGCTTTTATCCAAAGCAACTTACAAATGAGTTAATGCCTTACGTTATTTCTAAAATATTGGCCCAGCTGCCTAAAATTAAACTGTCTGCTGGGGCGCACTGGTCTCTGAGAGTAGAGTGTAAATTTTCAGAGACTCTGCAAAACTGAGACCTCCTCCAATGGGGCAGCGATGAGAAAATAGCATCTATTGATCAGTCTCATCTATCACTGAGAGCTGGGGAATGCTGAGTCGCTCAATGACTGGAGACGAAAAGCAGTGGTCAGTGAAGCACAGCAAACTTTATTTCAGGGGGCATTTTGTTATTTTTGTTATCCTAAAAGTATTAATGATGGTAAGGATTAAGATACTTTATGATACATCCTTCAAACATTTGAGTGAAAACTAAGGCTAGGAGGCAATATCAAAAATGATATATTTGCTGAGATTATATATGGATACGGACATCTCCTAAGTGTACCAATTTTTGCCCTTTTTTGTAATGGTGTGTATTACAATTTATTTTTCAGTCAATAAGTGAAATTCAGAATTGATTTAACTAAATTTAAGAATTAAACTATAGAGTGTAAAAATATTTTTCCTTGTATTTTAATTTGGAAAAAGAAGAAAGCATTTATTATTTTTAATTAGATTTGTACTGTATTTTTCTTCTTGATTAAACATTTGAATCTGCTTGGCTACACTGGCTGTTTGGTTTAAATGTTAGATCCTCTAATTGAAAATGGTCATCCTTTGAAGCCATTAAACATCAAATTTCATCAAAAAACTGGAGAAAAAACAACCACCAACAATTTAAAAAGAAATAGATTTGAATCTAGCTTAAAATGGGAAAAGACATATAAAGATAGTATTCATCAGATACACAAGCACAAAGAAGCAGAAACGTCTCAACTCTCCCAGGCAGCATTTAGTGTATTCTCATGTCTCAGACATAAACTGCTGCAGAATCCACCCTGCCACAGATCACACACAGTGCTAGGGTGACCAAATTGATCCCTTTTGCTATTTAGTTATTATTCAAGGATTTCTTGGAACAACTGCTTGGTGGACAAATTAAACAATCCCACACTTGACCTCCATTCTACACGAGTGAGCAGATGACTCAGGATTTAACTGCTCAACTCAAGAACCATCTCCACATGCCAGTTCCTCTAAACATCACACAGATAAACAGGGTACAGAGCTCCTCCCCACAGCAGACAGAGACAGCCTGGCATTTCTCCCCACTCAGTGCATGGCTTTCGGCCAGTTCACCAGCCCTCATCCCCACTCCAGTTCTCCCTGTATGGACAAACATGTTTGATTGACAGCACTGCTGACAAGCCAACATCCCTGATAGACTATAATTCAAGAGTGAGAAGGAGGATGCTAACTCTGCACTGTGGTAAACCCCACGAGTGCACAGGACACAGATTTCTGTCAGCTGTCTTTGCCAGTTGTCTTAAAGATGACTCTGCAGAATCAAGTCTGTATACTGTTCATGTATCGACTATCCTCAATATTGTCTTCATGATCTGCATTAACAATACACTTATAATCAGTAACACAGTGCCAATGAATTTCCAGACCTAACTAAAGGATTAAAAGCACAGCTTTGTGTTTGAAAACCTATTCATACTAGCTGCCGAACAGCAATTACAGACCACCAAAACAGAAGTGATCAACCATGGCAAGGTATAATTAGCTTCATACACTATGGACAGAAAGAAAGGTGGTGTGCACTAAACAACTATCAATATAACAGTGTACTGCACCTACAGCAGCCTATGAAACTACAACACAAAGCAAATAGGGGGTTATCCAATGAATCAGTTGGGCCAGTGGCCCTCCAAAAAGTAATAAATAAATAAATAAAATAGGCCTAGTTATTGTCGTCATTGTTTTTGACCCATATAATCTTAATAAATAAGGTTGAGACACCAAAAACTACTAGCCTAACTCATATTCATTTCAAATACTGTTAAAGACAAGTAAACTGTCAGTAATAAAATAAGAAAAATAATGAAATTACGAGAAATAGCACAAATACAATAGAATAAAAATTCAAATAAAATAAACACTGCTTTTCATGTTTTTCAGGTAAGTCTAACAGTAATTTTCAGGTAGAGAAAATAATCAAATGTAAAATAACACTGCATAGTCTTCACTATACAAATTAAATACAGATTAATCCTTATTAAAAGTTACTTAAGTTATTCAGTCAAGAGTAGTGAGTGATTTCTGTCTTTGTCCTTTGTTGTTTGATTAACATTAAAACACAGAAAGCAGCAGGGATATTAGGCTGCTGTCATTTTAAGAGTTACACGGCACATGCATTGCACATACAATGACTAGCACGAACCTTAGTAAATCACCTTGCATGATTCATTTAAATACTCTCCTCCCATAATTTTTGCTTCTGAAAGGGAAACTCCTACAAATGCATATGCAATAAGGTCAGCCACAAAAAATAAGTCTACGTCTATTCAGTGCTAATTTCTCACTGCGTGTGTTTAGTAAACCCTGACAGTAGTTTTTAACCCCAAAAGAGGGTTTGCACTGGCGCAGTCCATTAGTAAATCTGGCCCTATGTTAGTATACTCGCCAAGACCAGCATTTTTTGTGTGTGAATATGTTTGTTCAAGCGCAAAAAGACGTGAAAGAGAGCTAATTTCAACATTCACACGCTTTCTGAGAAGCAGCTTTCTGAGCGCGTGCCTCGGATGTGTGCACACACAAAACTTCTCACACTATTGAATTAAGTTCTCATTCGTGTCTTCTTGCACTTGAATATTTAAATTGGCAAGGCTTAAAAACACATGTAAGTGATAAACTTTCATGATGCAGCACTGGTCCGATTGTGCAAGTGACAGTTGCATCAACTGTACCGAGCGACGTTTACTCTGGTTGGTCGACTAAGAACATCGGGCAGTTCTTAGTCGAGCTCTGCCCTCTGCTGAAATAAAAGAGGTAACTTTCCTCCGTCTCATCTATAAGGACTAAAATAAAGCAATTTAATATATTAATTAATACTGATTCTGAAATCTGGAAAATCGATTTTTTTTTTTCCAGCCCTAGTCTTTTGTAACATTATAAATGTCTTTACTGTCAATTTTGATCAGTTTAATGCATCCTTACTGAATAAAAGTAAAACATTTTCAAAAGAAAAAAAAAAGATCTTATTGACCTCAACTTCTGTAGCGTAAATTTAGATTCCTTGCTACTAAGTGCCTCAATGATGCTACTAACCTCTCAAACTTTTCATCCTCAAAATTATTCATTGCATGCATCATCTCAGTAGTAGATTTGACAAGACTTTGTTTCCAGATGGACAGATAAAAATGCCCTTGCATGCATGCCCTTACTCCCAGAGATTGCATGTTGCATGAGGACAGCCAATCAAATTAGAGCTTGCCAGGTCAGGAAAATGCTAACAGTCTGAGGTCTGAGGTCTGAGGTTGCATGCCATTTGTGGATAAGACTATACAGGCAATAAGTTAAATCAGGGGGTTTAAATGTAAATGTTGGCTGTAAACTAGATTTAGATTAATTGGCCTCTTAGCAACAGTCTCACATGCCCCAGAGCGTCACATGAAAGGAGGCATTTTCCTTTGAACAGTCTTAGACATGCAAGCCGCAAGACAGGAAGTCCAATTTTCCTCTAGAGACAGAATGGCGATGAATCTCTCAACTACATAAGCTGGTCATGGTCTCTGTTTCCAAGGTTCAGTCACCTCCTTTTAAAAACCAGTTTGCAAGTAACAGTCTTAAAATCCTCCCACAGGAATAGAGTTCTTGATTCATAATATCCCACCTATTAGCAGTCTGGATGAGCAGGGTGACGTAAACTGAGACGTAAGCTGCTTTTGCATCACTTGTGTGGAAGACAAAATTAGAGGGAGGGAGACGGGGGAAGGATGGGGGACGGGATGCTCAGATGAATCGATAAATATCACTTGTGTCCTTGGCGAATGACCAAAAAGATGTGATGCAGAGGAAGATACACTAGAAGAAACCCTCTTCACTCTGCCCTTTGCTACATTACGTAAACTGAAGCCTATCTACCACCCTCATACACCTCACTAGGGAAAAACGAAATGCTATTGATATGTATAATTGTATAATTGTGGTAGGATTTTTCTTTAAATTCTAACCTTCTTGCCATTATTTGACTGGGATGCATGCACAATCACCACCGCTGACATTTCTGGGACACATATATTCAAGTAAATGATGCACCTTTGTGAAAACAAGTGTTTACCTGCCACCAGCAGTTTCACAATGCATCCCCTATAATTGTGTGGGTCCGAGAAGCCACTAAGCAGAATGCACACAAAATGAATAATACATCAGTTTTAGCTCTTTTACCAAAACAGCTCATCTGGGAACATTTCTTCTGAGGACAATTGGTTCATATAACTACACATTTGAAAAAACATTTCCTCTATAACACCATATTAATGGTCACTTAAGTCATAAACAATGAGGAAACATTTAAAGTTTCGGATTCTCATTGCCATATCAATTGGACTACTTTAAAAAAATCTCACGAAATCTTTTTTTTTTTTTTTTTTTTTTTGTGCAACTTTTAGTTTTTAGTTTTAATTTGACGTTATCTATAGGTTAGTGTACATCTAAAAGTTAGATTGTAGGGTAGGCAATTTTGGAGTGGCTAGCAATAGCATTAGCAAGCTAGCTTTGAAAGCATGAGATTCCACCCTCCCTTCAGAGCGTCTCCAAAGCCATGCCTCCTTCAAAACACATGAACGCACAAAGCAGATTCTGCAAAGCGTCACGATATGAGAGACGACATTAAATAACCGAATGCAAAGACTTAACGAACATTTTTGGCTCCTGAGAGCTCCACAGAAGATATATGTACATTTTTAGTAATTAGATCACTTCTATTATTGATTGCTATCAGGATGTGAAGAGAGTTTCAAGCATTATAACAAAAAGTGTTTAAAAAAATGGCCTACCCTACCTTTAACAATTATTGTTAAGCAGACACAGACATTTAAAATGTTAAGTCTCTTCTAGGAAAACAGACAACATATCTATTACTCACTAACTTATAAACCACTAAAAACAGGCATACTGTGAGTTATGAGGTTGTTATTGATAGTACATGCTTTAGTTGAAGCCATCATCCTGCATTATATCAACTTTTTTTGTTTTCTTTTTTTTTATAATCATGCTCAACAATGGAAATTTCTGGGAAAAATGACCCATGATTCTGCAAAGAAATTAGCAAATCACTTCAAAAGCGCCCACCCACTCCCATGAAGCACTGTGAGTGCTCCCATGAATTACATGTATAGATGTAATATACATACAGTACTATGCCTATTAATATTTTGCTTCAAATCAAAGTTTGTAATGTTGTGATTCACCTTGTAGCTGGTCCATGGCTTTTAAGTCTTAAACAAAGGTCTTCCCTATGGGAAAAACGAATGTCTTAATAATCCCTATGGGGAAAATACTTCCAGAACCAAGGCCGTTGAAAAAGTGGGCAGGCCCGGGCACTGTTGCACTCTATTGGGTGTAGCTAAAATGGGACGAGCCCTTTGGCATGTCCTGCCCCAACTTCCTATTTCAACAGGAAATATGTCAACAAGTGATATTCATGGGGTCTTTAAACACGTCAGTGGGCTGAAAAGAAAGGCAAGTGTATATGGTAACCATGGTTTCTTTCAAAATAACAGTTATTGTCAATTTGGTAACAAAAAATATGCATTTAAATTAGCTTCTCGCACGTTAATTTATTACGGTAAAAGCCATTTTAGCTTAAACTATGATTACCATAGTAAATTATTACGTAACTTCCTGTGTACCTGTGTCAGGTGTGTTTACCTGCGGTAACGCGGAGTTGAGCTGTCTCTGAAGCACATCTCTCTCGTGAAGAACATCCTGGAGTTTGGTCTGCGACTGGATGAGGGTCTCCTGTGTCTCCCGTAACGACTCCAGCAGCTTATCTCTCTCATCTAACATATTCACCATCAGCTGTTCAAAATTAGACTCGGCATCCGTGCCGTTCTGAGAGCCTCTCTGAGAACTCACCGAGTCCCCCTCATTTATGGTTGGCATCACTTCGCACATCATATTGCTCGGTGTACTATGAAGTCTAAGTCAAATTAGAAATTGCTTTTTTTAATTCAGGATTGAGGTGCACTATTAATATTTAGTGCCATTTAAATGCACATTAAACATGTCCATGTATTTTAAAATGCATCCTCTAATTTTACTAATTGCATCCCTGTCTAGATTCTTCACACACCTTGACCTCTCTGGTCCATGACTGTCGGCCTTTTCCGCTCTGACATTATCCACCTAGTTTGACTGGGAACTCAATGCATTTCGATGCACGCTCATCACAGCGCTCGCCACATGCATATTCCGATTTCAGTTGCTTGAACCTCGGCGCCCTTCGCGCTAACATCCACCAGTTGCCATTAACCTTTCAGAAAACGGTGAAATTCGCGTCTGCCGCATCCTCCAGATCCCTCTGCCACCACCATCATCATCATCATCATCTCCCTTCACGGCGAGCCGAGCGAAGCGCTCCTCCCTCTACGAGCTCATTCCCGCTTGCAACACAGCTATTCCGCTATCTCCACAAACATTCGGGCATGTTTTAAAATATGAATGCACCGACGCTTTGGTGGACGTAAAGGTTAAACGTCTCCCACGTCGTCGGCGAAAATCATATCCACCCGGCGTGGCTCTGTAAAGCTCGTGCAAACAGCGTAAAATCGGAGTTCCTCACATCAGCACCACGCGACTACATGACTGTCATGCACGAGACGACAGTGTGAGAAATGTTGTCACGCGCAGCGCCCTCTGGCGGCAGGCAGGCTCATAGAAATGACGGACCTATCATGAAGTGCCAATATATTTCAAGAGTCCTAAAAAGGAATTTTTGCAAAATCTCATATTTATTATACCTTTTATTCTTAAAATGTTATTTTAAGGTCTATTTTATTCAATTTTGTAGCATTTTTATGCATCGTTTTATTAAAATGACTGGCACCAAGTTTAACTAAAAAAAAAAAACATGGTTTAGATTAAATAAAGTAAAACTAAAAGAAAATGTATTAAATAAAAAGAAAATATTGTTTCTGGTTGCTCTGTGTAAAACAATTTTCATCAACACGGTCAAATGATCATGATCAAGTGTTTACAATAGCCTATGTTATGAAGAACCTCATGAATCTCATTAGAAATGCAGAATCTAAAATAATTATTTGTACGTCAAGAACTTTCAGCAATACAAAAAACAGCTGAGATGACGTCATGGTTTTTGTACATATTTTTCTCTGAAGCTTTGGGTTATGAATATACAACGTCTGATTGGACGAATCATCTCGCATATGATTTCTGCGTCCAGTCTGGTGAGTCGCTGAGATCTCGCGAGAATGTACGCGACCTTGAGCGTCAGTTCCATAATGGCTGAAGATCCTGGAGGAGCTTTCTTTAATTTCACCCTCATTTTTATCGGTTTTTCGTTACCTCTGCTGGAAAGATGGCAGGGCACACAGCCTCGATAAACGGCCACAGACCCCCGCTCTCGTCATGCCCAAGAAAGGGAACCGAAAACGGCTGAAATTTAAAGCCGAGGATGTTTGCTCGGAGTCAGGTAAGTTAATAATAGAGCGAGGCGGGCTGATGGCTTATGGTATGATGTGTGTTGCGTATAATAGCCAAAGTCCACTTTTGTGTCAACTTAATTTCTTGTATTCCTTCATCTTCACAGTAACTGTGGCTGACTATGCCAACGCCGATCCAGCCATCGTGAAGTCGGGAAGAGTTAAAAAGGCTGTTGTTAATGCAATTGAAAAAGAAGGTAAATTCAGAAATACTTAAGTCACCATGAAATCATGGTAATCATGGCGGGACAGCCCGTCACTCACATGAGATCACAGCAATAGAGTGCATTAGTGTCCGCCCACTTTTTCAGCATCGTTGGTTCCATAAATATGTTTTTCCCCATTCATTTTTCTCTTTGTTAAAGAGCTTTAAGTCATGAAACAAGCCGTTCAGTTACGAGGTGAATCACAAAATTACAAACAAAAAAAGTTTCAGAAAATTGGGCAAAAAGACAAAGGAACAAGACTGTGTACTTATATTAGTAGACTGAAAGAACTACAATCCCATGAACTGTTGCAAAAAGCATAATCGAATTAAAAACTACTCGATATAAAAATGTTGATTAAATATGAAAAATAATATTTTAAATTTATTGCAAAATGTATGCATGTATTGTATACACAAATATTTTAAGTATTTTGAAAGTGCAGAGAGACCAACTCTTACATTTGCAGTAAAAATGTTCCCTATGAATAGATTATTTACTTCCAAAACTCGACTTGCACTCTTTAGCGAACCACAACAATTTCGTCCAATCAATTTCTGATGCACAAAACCAAGTTCTGCCCTACATTTCTTCTTGTTTGAGAAGCTGTTTCACTCAAATATACAAATCATTAGAGAAGAAAAGACTATCACAACTTCCTGCCAATTTCATGCCAACTTTAAGTATGCATGGAAGCCTAAAATAATGCTTTGATAAATCGTGACATACTGAATTAGAAATTCTGAATTTTGTCATAATTATGACTTCCCGCAAGCGAATGTATCAGCGTTTAACACACTCTGTCATGCGCTTTAACAGATGTGTGTGCATCCGCAGCGCAAAATGTTAATTTTACAGGTTATATCCACTGATCTATACAGAGAACAGTAGTTATATCCTATATGTTTTTGTTGTATTAATTACCATTTGTATAACCACACAAATACCATATAAACTATGGATTTGAAGCAAAACAATGGCTAATTTGTGGTTACTATTAAATAACTACAATAACCCTGTTATTTATTTATTTATTTATTATAATTTTTGTTTGTTTTATTTGATGTAAAACCATGGTTCATTTTTGTATATAATCACTATGTATGTGTTCATAGCATTCAGCTGACACGTTTGTTTGAAGAACAGCATTGGACAGGATGTGGAATAGTGTGTTTTGTCAGTCAAGTTTACATTTCACTGCCGGTTGTATATTCTGTATATAACTGTGTATGTGACAAATAAAACTCTTGAAATAAAAAAATGTACTTTTTTATCCGATTAATCAATTTAATTATCGACCAACTAATCGATTATCAAAATAATCGTTTGTTGCAGCTCTACCAAATTTCATTCATGCTACACATTCATAGTAAATAAAACATACTTATTTAATGGTTGCAAAGTAAGTTTAGAACCTACTATACAGTAGGAAACTTTTGGACGAAGCGATGATTTTCTAAATGATGCCTCTGTATTAATACAGCTGCTCTTAATACACCTGCCTGTAATTTACAATGACCACAAACATCTTTAATCAGCCTAATTAGCTGACTCAGGTGTGTTTGATTAATACTGAAACTAAACTCTGCAGGATATGTCTCCAAAAGCAAGACTGAACACTTCTAGTTCAGACTATTTAGAAGATGCTGTTATCCAGTATGTTGAGATTATCAGTATAAATTGCTATGTATTTATTTGACACTTAATTTTTTTTTAAACTCCAGTGATCTTTATTCTTTTTCAGTGAAATTACTCTGTGGACTCGAGGCATCTCAGGGTCCTGTGCAGGAAGTGCTCTCATCTGCAGTCGGTGTGAGTAACACAGCCCATGAGAGCAGTGACGAACTGGACTCAGAGGAAGGGGATGAAATCAAAGGGTCCTGCAAAAAGAAAAACAAAAGACGCAAAGGTAACCGCAGGGCATTTGGCCAAGTGAGTTTTCTAATGCAGAGTTTCCCAAACTGCTGTTCGTGAAGGAACTGCAGGAGGTTTGTTAGTTAGTTAGTTACTTACTAAAACACAACAAAAAAAACGAAGAAGAGTAGAGTAAATTATTTTTTTTTTTATACCTCCATGTCATGTGATTTATTTTTTGACATGTCACATTAAAGACCGTCAAAATGGCATTTATCATTTGAATTTCGTGATAAAATGGACTGAATACTTAATGTTCGTGTGGGGGGAACTCCGAACCGAAAGCCCTGTACCGAAACGGTTCGGTATGAATGCGTGTACCCTAGTAAATATAACTTAATCTCAAAGGGTACTTCATTCTTTATTTAGGTCAAAGGGTTTGGCTGACAAAAAAGTTATAATGTATTCTGAAATTATGTGTTTTCTTGAGCTTGTTGAGATTAAGTAAACCCTGTCATTATGACCCTGTCAGAACACAGTGAAAGCATAGATGGAGAGGAGTATCCCATTGATATTTGGCTTGTGCTTGCTGCATACATTCGGCCAGAAGACGTCTGCAGATTCTCTTTGATCTGCAAGAATGCTTGGACTGCCACGTGCACAGCTGCATTTTGGACACGACTCTACAAAAGGTGGGCTTACAAAAAATAGTAAACCGATGGTCAGTTTTATATTTCTCCATAGTTTTTTTTTTTTCCCCTCATTAAAGCTGTTAAAGGGCTAGTTCACCAAAAATGTCTGTGTTCGTCAATAAGTAGCGGTCACTCTACCGCCAGAACTAGACTCACTTATGGACGTTACCGGAAGCCAGTGCTTATAGTTTATAAATATGTATATTTTTCTCGCATTGCTTCGCTTCAGAAGGCCTTTATGAACACAGGAGCCGTATGGATTACTTTTATGATGGATGAATGCATTTTTTGGGTTTCAAAATCTATGGTACCATTCACTCCCAATATAAAGCTTGGACGAGCCAGGATATTTTTTTAATATAACTCTGATTGTGTTTGGCTGAAAGAACAAAGTCATATACACCTAGGATGGCTTGAGGTGAGTAAATGATGGGATAATTGTTGGGTGAACTAACCCTTTAAAAGTCCCTTTTGTCTTTGTCCCATTTTTCAAATACTTTTTTGCTTCAAATCAAAGTTTATAATGTTGTGATTCACCTCGTAGCTGTTTGGTTTTGTTCATGTCTTATAACTCTTTAACAAATCCATTTTTTTTATTTTTTTATAATTCCTATGAGAAAAAGCAATGGGAAAGATGCTTTCGGAACCAAGCCTTCTGTGTACGGGCACTGTTAGACTTATCTGTTTTCCCCATCCAGGGCATTTATGCATGACTAAATTCCCTCTTGATGTGTTTTTTTTTTAATTATTTTTTTTTTTTTTTTTATATAAACCTTTCCCCAGGCACTATAATCTTGATGCAGACCTCCCTGATCGCCTTCGGCCTGATTCTATCGCAAGGAAGCGTTGTCTTCGTGCCCGTGTGATTCGCTCGCTTTTTCACTTATATGAGCCCTTTAGCTCTCGGGTTTCCAAAAGCCCTCCTCTTCCTGAATCTACACCTACTACGCTACTCAATTCCAAGGTTTGTAGATGTACTTTCTCTTTTAAATCCATATAATGTGAGGATTTTTCTGTTGATGTATTTCTTGTTCCTCCAGTGTTTATTGTTTTGGATCAACAAAGTGTCTGGAAGTAGGTCAGAGCCGATGTGGGAATTCAACTTCAAGTTTGTAAAACTGGTATGCCCTCAACAACATTGTTGTAAAAGCATAATATGAGATGAATGCATTGTTTTAATCCCCTTGTATTTTAACTTTCAGCCAACTAAGGGCAAAAATGGATGTAGTATGGGTCTTCAGTTTCCCAAGCAGTATAAAGATGTTCACGCTAATCCAGACTCGGACTGTTACCTACTGCGGGTCACTACCCTCAATTTCATTTTTACTTCTGTTGTGATGGGCATGACTTTAACTTTGGTGAGTGAGTCCATTTAATGTGTTATGATTTATGTATTTATAACATTGTTGAATTACAGGAGGATATCTGTAATCCTGTTGCTGAATCTCTAATCAACAGGGATAGTTCAGTCATTTGTTCCAAACCTGTTTTAATTTCTTTCTTCTGCTAAACGCAAAAGATATTGTGAAAAATATGACTAGCCAAATAGTTCATAGGCCCCACTTTATACTATGGAAGTCAATAGGGCCCATCAACTGTGAACTATACCTTTTAAGGGGTTAGGTTACCCAAAAAAAAAAGTCATTTTATTCCAAACCCGTAAGACTTTTTTTAAACTTTGGATCAGAAATGAAGATGTTTTTAATAAAACACTTTGTCCCTCCATTGACATGTATGCAACTTGACGCTTCAGAAAGTTCATAACGAGATCGTAAAACTAATCCATATGAATTGAGCGGTTTGGTCCAAATTTTCTGAAGAGACTGTCGCTTTAAATGATGAACCGATTTAATTTAGGCTTTTATTCACATATAAATTCACATATACTTGACGTGCGAAGACAAACCTCATTGGTTCTTACGGAAGCTCAAACGTGCTGCGTGACACGAGAATGATCCTCATTGGTTCTTGCGGAAGCTCAAACGTGCTGCGTGACACGAGAATGATCCTCATTGGTTCTTGCGGAAGCTCAAACGTGCTGCGTGACACGAGAATGATCCTCATTGGTTCTTGCGGAAGCTCAAACGTGCTGCGTGACACGAGAATGATCCTCATTGGTTCTTGCGGAAGCTCAAACGTGCTGCGTGACACGAGAATGATCCTCATTGGTTCTTGCTGAAGCTCAAGCGTGCTGCGTGACACGAGAATGAACCTCATTGGTTCTTGCGGAAGCTCAAGCGTGCTGCGTGACACGAGAATGATCCTCATTGGTTCTTGCGGAAGCTCAAACGTGCTGCGTGACACGAGAATGATCCTCATTGGTTCTTGCGGAAGCTCAAACGTGCTGCGTGACACGAGAATGATCCTCATTGGTTCTTGCGGAAGCTCAAACGTGCTGCGTGACACGAGAATGAACCTCATTGGTTCTCGCATGTCAACGAACATGCTTGAGCTTCCCTTTATCATATCTGATGTGTGCGTTGATGATTGTTTATATGCCAATAAAAGCCTAAATTAAGTCTGTTTGTCATTATAAAGCTCTTTAGAATATTTGGACTAAACTTCTCAATTCATATGGATTTGTTTTACGATCTCTGAGCTTTTTGAAGTGTCAGTTGCGTAGCGGTCAATGGAGGGACAGAAAGCTCTCAGATTTCATCAACAAGATCTTCATTTGTATTCTGAAGATGAACGGAAGTCTTAAGGTGATGATACACGGGGCAACTTTTGAACAATGTTGCTGAGAAATGTTGCCGTCAACGGACAACCAGGTAAGACGCCGCCACGACCGATCTAAAGTATCCAGATAGAAATATGTTGCCCATTCTGAATGGGAAAGTGCCCAAGCAACATCATTCTGCAACATTGCTCAAAAAAGTGGCCTCTCAGTGACGTATCATCACCTTTAAGGGTTTGGAACGACATGAGAGTGAGTAATTAATGACAGAATTTTCATTTTTGGGTGAACTATCCCTTTAAGCCTGGAATACACTAAATGACTTATCCTGGGCAAGAGTTGATGCCAGTCTGTAAATTTTCATTTGTTGTCATTGACTGGTTTCACAGAAAATCATATGGTGTATGACAGAAAATAAGAAAAAAAAAGATTGCTTTGTCCGAAATTGCACACGGTGTAGTAAATACTACATTTGATTTTAAACTTAATTTGCGACCGTTAAAGTATGCTCTATATATCCTGAATGTGTGTTTTTGTATTGAGTGAAATTGGGCCATACCACATCCACCATCTTCCAGCGTCGCTATAAAGCCATTCACAACTGCTCTCCCAAAGTAAAGTGTCCATCGAATGTGCACTTCATAATCTTGCCGGAAGTAGTAGGTCATCCGGGTACTTTTAGCCTTTAGTAATTTGCTCCATGATTTTAGATGGATGTCACTTGATATTTGTTGTTGAATCTATAGCCTCAGAGGAACTTCAGCTTTGTGTTCTTTTTATAAAGTGTTGTGAAAGTTATGTAATCTGATGCCTAGCGGTGTAGACCAGCTGAAGTTGCCACATTCATTTTTACTTGCATTTTCACAAGAAGTCATGCTGATGTCATAAATGACAATGCATCCTTCATTCCTTGTCTTTCAGTTCACCATTAATGTGAGCACAGACATGAGGCACCACCGAGTGCGCCTGGAGTTCCAGGATTCGCCAGTCATTCGAGGAAAGAAACTTCGGGGAGAACAGGGGGTGCAGGTAGTGCTGGACCCTGTCCACAGCGTGCGCCTCATGGACTGGTGGCACCCTCAGTACCCCACATCTTCATATAATTATTAGACTGATTTACACCAACCTTCTCAATTACAGAAATATTGCAGAAGACAATTCAGGCCTGTTACAACCAATCTTAAATTCCTCAGTTGGCTTGGCTGTCACACTTTGTTTTTCTGTTGAATTTTAGCTCTGCACTTAGTGTGCTGCTCTTATGGATGCTTTAGTTTGATCAGAAGTCTCAACTCAAGACATTGTAGTAGGAAATTGCCTTTTAATAGTTTGTGTAGCTGCTATATTTAATTTGACAAATGAAAACAACATGGGTTTTTTTTCTAGAGGGGTTTATTTTTGGTCCAATGAAAAATTCAGAAAATTCCTGGCTTTCTTGAATGATCAAATTCTAAGTGCACTGAACAGACTGTGCTTGCCTCCCTCAGTTTTTGTATATGGCTAGATTGATTGTCAAATTAAATATGACATCTAGATCAGAAGTATATGGTGTTCTTTCCTTTTAAGAGTGATTTCAGCATCAAGTAATCATAACACTCGCATAGTAGGATTTGCATGACTCTAATTTTGAATCATATGTGATTTTTATAGTTAGTTGTTCTTGTTTTTCTTCTATAACATTCCCAAGCATCACCTAAATTCTAGATTTTTCTCACTCTGTCTCTGCAAATTTGTGATTTGGCAAACTGGATGAACATTTGAATCTAACAAAAAAATCTCAGTGTTAAAAAAAAAAGAGGTGTAGCGTAACCCATTTTGAATAACTTTTAGATTGGTGTTAGATTTAGGGAAGGAAAGCTGGAATTTCATGTATTCAATGCTTTCTTTGGGACCATTATGAGTTCAGCTTTGCTACTGTGCGTGATTGCCTAGTTAAAGTGGTTCTAATTGATTGCTTTGGCGAGGGTGTTTCTATGTGTTGTAGATATTAAAGTGTCCTAGTTAAAAGAATGATGTTGTGATAAAGGTAAGTTATAGATAATGCCAAAGTTATTGTAATCAAATATAGAAGTTTGTAAGTAAAATCTGTTTTGTTTTTGTTTAAGCCTTGGAGCATTTTGATTTAGACTGGAAAAGTTGCATCAGAAGGCACTGATGTTTTGAGCTTATTAAATGAGATGAGCCGTAGCCTGTGTTTTGTGGTTCTGTCCTGCATGGGAAAGTATGACACCCGGTGGGCCAAGCTGAAACAACCTCTGAACCAAACTACTGAACTTAAATTCAGTGGTGTTTGTCTGATTTATGTTGCTGGTTTTTGATTGTAATACCACTGAATTAAACACTGTATGATTACATAATTGCTGGAGTAAAGAACAGCTGTGCATTAAACAAATGCTTGACAATGGAATGCTGCAACTAACCAATCGCAAAGAAGAAGAGGTCTGTGTAATGAGTAAGAGATAATACAGTCAGCTGCTCCGCCTCTGCTTCAATTTTCAGTCTGGCAAAATTTATTTGCACTAGTAACTGGCTAACTGGGGCATTATCTCTTAATTATAGGCAGTATAAGATTATAAATGATAACAAAACAACATTTTAATCTAGTTACATTTGGGATAATTCTTTTAAATGTTTACTGCCATGAAATTGCAAAATTTAACTGCAGATAAAAGTGCATGGAAAGTAAAGAAATAATTGCTTGTATAAAAAAAAAAATTCTCATATATATGTTTATTTTTATATATATATATATATATATATATATATATATATATATATATATAATATACGCACGCACACACATATTTGCACAGTTATATACGTTTAGGTTCATCCTTTAACATTGGCCGAACTGAACGACATTTCCCACAATGCCCTGTGCGCGCTGTGATTGGTGGCCTCTGCTGCTGCGGCTGTCACAAGTGCCTACAGGTGACTGGTGTACAGCGCTGTCACATCACAGCGCAGTGAGAAAACAAATCGCACATCACACAGGGGAGTGAGTTCTGCTGAAATTATCGAGAAGTTGTAAACGGTGCTCTTTCGCAGTTTCGCTTCCATACGAATGTAGAGGGAACTGATACCAGATTGGCTTGAAGTCTGCACAACTGCCGCTCCTTTCCAAAAAACTACGTCCCAACTTTGTACTTTCTGACCTTCAGCGGGTAAGTGATACAGCCCATTGCGCTCCACTCTTGTGTCTAAATAAATCTGCCTCTGCTTGAGTTGCATTCATTTCCAGCTTATTCCATAGCGACAGTGTATACATACATATTTTACATGTTAACGATAGACAGAACCGCGGTTGGTGTGTATGCTTTTAGTTTTTTTGAAAGTCATTGACTTGCTGGAGGGAGAAGTGACTGAACTGTATAATCATAAACTTAGTTATGCTTGAAATGCCTAAAATTCAAGTTAAGTAGTCTGCTTCCTCATGTCTTTTATTTATTTATTTATTTATTTATTTATTTATTTATATATATATATATATATATATATATATATATATATATATATATATATATATATATATATATATATATATATATATATATATATATATATATATATATATATATATATATATATATATATATATATATATATATATATATTATATATATATATATAGAGAGAGAGAGAGAGAGAGAGAGTTATGTTTATATATTGACATAACGTATGGTTAATGCAAGTCGTGCTTATATTGTTGGCGCAGAGCCATATAGGCTATACTGCTGATACCCGATCTGCTTAAACTCTCGAAATATGTATAAACAGCGTCTTATGTAATGCGAACAGCGCAGCGCAAACATCCACATATGCGTCCCCTATAAAAGTTTAAGCTATTTACACATAATGTACAAATATAGCGCGCAAGTTATTTATAGGCAGCATAAGCAAGCAATGTGAATATACTTCCTAGTCTAACTGAGACCATGACAACTTCAGAATGTCTGTGTACAGCTCTGTAACAGAGAGCACATTAACCATGATTATATACAGTTTTCTGATTAAGCTAAGTTTCTTACAAATTCAAGCATATTCTGAATAAAAGTACTCATTAAATAATTTTATATGGGCATATTAACTATTAATGCAGTAGTATTCCAATATTATTCTGAATATCCTTGTGCATGTAAATGCAGTCATTACTTTCAGTGTGGTGACAATCACTGTCTAGTGAACAGTCATTATTATTGTGCCACGTTATTCTGTTACTAATACTAACCACAGATGTCATATAGTGATCTATTTGAGAGTTGTAATTAATAGCTAGGTGATTTTTATGATAGCATTGGTTTAGTTTATTCAAGTATCAGATAACCCACACAAACATGGCTACAGTATAATCCAGCATTCAGATTTAGTCGAGTAAAAACGTGAACAATGTATGAAGGTTTTTGCCTCAGTGAAACTGATAGTATCGAGTTAATCCCTTTGTTTATTGTTGTGTAGTTAGTACACAAACCTTCCCCAAGGAGAATTTTTTTGTATGTATATATATATATATATATATATATATATATATATATATATACATACACACACATACATACATGTATGTATGTGTAATTATATATATATATATATATATATATATGTGTATGTGTGTGTGTGTGTGTGTGTATATATATGTATATATATATATATATATATATATATATATATATATATATATATATATATATATATATATATATATATATATATATATATATATATATATATATATATATATATATATATATATAATGTATAATAATAATAATGTGTGTATATATGTATGTGTATCTCATTCAGCTGATGCTATATTGAAAATGCATCTTTACAAAAGCCTTTTGTCACAAAAAAAATACTTGTGTTGTGAGAATTAGACCTGACAGGATGGTTGCGTTTAACTTGCATTTAAAAAAAACTATTTTTTTGATCCTCTCTACTTTCCCACAAGTGGAAATTTCTGCCTCTGGCTCTTGTTTCTCATTAAATTGAATGGGCCTGTCCAAACGTTCCCTCCGCTGCTGCTTGTAGTTCAGCTGAATCATCCATAGGAGAAATTTTGACATGCCAGAAAATCAAGTTCACCCGCAGGTCATATCAGACAGCAGCAGAAAGCTGAAGGCTTTATCTGTCCTCTCTGATGGTGAAAGATAAACGCACAGTCCTGTCGCAGGTGTGGCACCACAGCCTTGTCCATCACACGCGCCGACACACGTTTGACCGGTGCGTGTCATCCAAATAAAGTCAGCGCATTAGGCGGCAGTTATGTGTCTGTTTTGATGCAATTGAGTGACTTGATCAGATATACACAGGGAGGAAGACAGTATGGCTGATGAAAGCTATCTCCAGAACACTCACCTCTCCCACACACCCGTGGACACATAAACACCCAGCAGCGAGGGCAACGGTAAACACATTTGTTACTGCGCATTTGGGTTGGCTTTCTGTTGCTTTGTTTCCATTACGCTGCCTTTGAGTCAAGCATTTTAGTTGAACATAAACTACACTTGTGTTAATTCTAGACATGACCCTGTCGTCTTGACTTAAAATGAGCTGCTACTGAAGGTAGTTTAGTGGAACAATATGTTGGTGTACACAAATGAACAATGATTAAATTCCTTCCCTTTTTCATGTATAGGCTGTGATGTAACAGTCAAAAGGAAAATTAAATTGAACGACTTGTAGTCTAAACATTTGATTGAATTCTAATTCAGTATTGTTTGGTTGAACAACTAGCGCTCTGTTCAGGCCAGCACTTTAAAAACAAAAAGGTCAAGATGTGCCTTTTTTTAGCCAACTCTTGCACCAAATCATGCGCCAAAAGCCTGCTTTGTAGATGTAACCCTTTCCTGTAAATGTGAAACCAAATTTTGTTCCTCTCTGCTTGTTTTCACAATGCTACTCTGAGGCGATACTTGAAGCTGATGGAGCGTGGAGGGAGAGTAAGAGCAGTGGGCCATTTAATGCAACAGCTGTTCTCAACAATGACGGAGGCATTACTGACTGAGAAAGCAGAATGTACGATGGACAATACAGCTCTCTGTTTTGTTTCTAAAGCCCGGTGCACATATTTTGGCCATAGTTTTGCTGTCTGAGAACATTTTCAGGAATTGTAAAAGAAAAATCTGCAGTTTTGGTCAGCTTAGTTTTGGTCACGTTTTCTTGTCTTTTGCAATGAATCTTAGCCTAAAATTCTGTATGGAATCAAAATGGTCCCTGTTTGCTGTACTTTGTTAGCACACATTACTAGTCTTGTGTTGAACAATTAATCATTGCAAGTTAATCCACAGACAAAATAGTCTGTCTTTGTAATATTTGTAGTCAAAATTTTAACATTTGCTTCCCCTCTGGAATAGTGTTCCTTCTCTAAGGACATCAGCCCGATGGACTTCCAGCGGCAATTTCACATTGGATTCAAGTGTTTGCTTTGACACGTTAATTCGCAGAACCGACCAATAGCAAAACTCTTGGTTCGGCAATGAACTCTGTGTTGGCAGAGATCTGTAACTTAGCAAAACTGAAGATTCAAAATGGATGAGATGCTCATTCTGGTGGTGTCTACTTTGACCAGTTTTGAATAACATGACAGTGCAGAATTATAAAATGATCTACAAAAAGAGGCTGTTTAGAAAGCAGTTATTTAGTAGTGGTCTTAAATGGCTAGCTCACCCAAAAATGAACATTGTGTCATCTACTCACCCTCATGTTGTTCCAAACCTAGAGTGTGTACAACGTTATAACTCGTTGGTTAACTATAGTACGATGCATCATTGGACAAACTAACCAACTAGTCAGGACCGTTTCCTGAAACTGTAATAACATGATCATACCTCTGTCATTTGAACCACATTGGTTCGCCAGTATTGGACTGTCTTAATGACATCACACACTGGTGAAGGAGTAATAACTTCTGCTAATTAATCTTTTTGAGATCTCCAATATGCTGCTGTAACAAACATGCAACAAAAACAATGGTGCACACTCTAAAAAAAAAAAGGTGCTAAATAGCACTAAAAGTGGTTAATTGGCTTGTAATCATAGGGGAACCACTTTAAGTGCTATATAGCACCTATCTTTAAATATGCTATACACACTGCTATGTAGAACCATAATCACCCCATTCTCTTCCTCAGATTTAAGGTCTGATACTCACTCTCATATGTTTGATATGAATGGGAATTAACTACAATGGCAAAAGCTGTTTTGAATCACTTATACTTTTCTGAGGTCAAAAAGCCTTGTGCGGGGGCCGTGGAATATTTCCTTATAGGGGGCCTTGGGAGCAAAATGTTAAGAACCGATAACATGGAAATACACTGTATTTTAATGTAGTTTTAACCCTATCCCCAAATAAACTAAGAGAGAGTTAGAGAACTTTAAAGAACTATACAGGGGCTTAATGGTTTCTTTTTATGGCAGTGGTGCTATATAGCACCTTAACCACCCCAAAGAACCACTGAAGAACAAAATTTTTTGTGTGTACTCATTATGTGCCATCTCATTTAGCTTTATTTGATTTATTTTACTCCGGAGTTCCTTTGAACATTTTACACACTTGTTGCACACTCTTTAAAAATAGTGCTGATTGTTGACTAAAATATATATCTTAAAATCTATGCATATTTAAATAGAATGAAGGATATAGCATATACTGAAAGTTAGCTTGCTTATTGTGCTTAAGAGTATGATCTATTCAAGTCAATGTCATTTAAGAAACTATGCTTCTAACTACAGGTCGAGGGCTGTAGTTCCAACCACGTGAGTTTGCGATGCTGATTGCGAATGTTCATTGGAACTATGATTGTTTGGGAAACATGCCCCTGAATGACTTTTTTCTGTCAAACACAAAAAAAGTTATTTTGTCCATACATTAAAAAGTCAATTGGGTCCACTGTTGTTTTGGACCCCGTTGACTTTCATTGTATTGACAAAAACAGTTGAAGCATTCCTCAAAACATGATGGAAACATGATGGGGGAAAAAATCATGCAGGTTTGGAACATCACGACACAATGTTAATTTTTAAGCTGTTAATTATTATCTAGCTGTAATGAACACAACTATTGAACACAATTCTCAAAAGGACCTCATCTGATCTAGCATGTAATTTGCAACAATTAATGTATAAATTGCATAATAGTTCTGTTCTCAAATTCATGACTTCAGACAGCTGTTGGTGTGCAATCTAACATGAAACCAGACCAGGCGGTCCTGTTCTTATGTATACAGGAGCATAATATCCTGTTTAACTTCAGCCTCATCCTTACTGTATGCAATAGCAGAGAGTGAAGAAGGCAATGTGATCAATGGGTACACTGCATGGAGAGTCTTGTAGTTAGTCTTTTAGTATTCAAGATAAAAAATCAAAGGTAATTAAAGTGAACATGGGAAATATGGGAACAGTAATGGTGTACGGATGAAAAGTGAAGGCCTGAAGGCACAGTGCAGAAAGATGTTAAGGCCAGGCCATCCTGACCCTGTACCCCTGGCTCTGGGAAAGTTACAGGAGCAATACAAATGTATTTCAAGTTTCTATAATGTCTTTACCTATCAGACCAATGATCTCTTGTTGTTGTGGCTTTACAGTTTTTCCCATCAGTTTCCTATCCCTCTGAAAATGCACAGTTATTGCTAAAAAAACATAAAGCCTTTTTTTATGAGATGAAATGGAAGTGGCCCATATGTAGCGCTGAGCAGAAACCGCAGAGATCTGTAGCAGTATCAGTACATGGTTTAATTTAATGTTCAACCTCTTTAAGATGATAATGGTCATTAAAGACGGTGCATGATACATTTACATGACACATTTACTTCTATAGTAATTCAAGCTTTCAAACCAAAAAGGTCAGAGTTGCAATTTCAGTATATTATTGTGCAAAACTTGGCAGATGATGTTTCTCAACCAGGGGTCCAGGGCCAACTAGGGGGCATCAAGACGATTAGAAATGAAACCAAAACATTGAAATGAAACACAAATGTTTTTGTGTGTTTTTTTCACCCTCTTTTAATCCACTTAATTTTAATTAGTAATTTTATTTAATTTAATTAAATTTTTATTTAAGAACCAGATTTTTTCCTTTTAAGACTTGATAACTTTAAGTCAGTTACATAAAAACATAGATTGATCTAATTTGTTACCGAAAAGCAAGACTGCCCCTTCCATACCCTTAACTAACTGCTAGTTGGTCAGACTAGATTTTAAGAGACAGTCTTAACGTAATGGCTATGTTTATGCGATTGGCCCCTGGAATATGGAATATCTTTATTTAAAAAATTTAGCATACATAAATAAGTTATATATTAATATATAGTTATTATAATATTTATGTTATTATTTTAATATATTGACAGTTTCTGGCATTTTAATTTGTTTCTTTATATTTATTTTATTTAAATTAAAATGAAATAAATTAAAATAAAATAAATTGGCAGCTTTGTCATTTATAGTAGTTCCAGAAATAGGGGGCCTTTGACAATGGGCGACTTGAAATCAATACGGTTTAGAATCACTGGTCTAGTCTCATATGGCAAGACCCGTTTACCGTCTGATGCATATTGTGTACAAACATGGGAAGTGTTGGGTAATCTCCAGCTCCAATCTGATTTACGTAAACAAAACTGTGTTTGGGCTGTGAAAGTCAGAATAAGGTATATTGATGACCAGACCTAGTGCTGTTTAGTCAAATCGGCATCATCTGTGTACAGTTGTCCTCCGCTGGCACTGAGTTACCATATTATGTAATAATAACAAATTAAATTACATTTGTTTGCTCTCATCCCAATATTGTCCACAATGTTTATGTCAGCTTCACCCTGGCCTGTAAATCTCACACAGCTAAACATGGACATGGTTGCTTTCTTTACCCTCTGACTAAGGTCCCAAAGCATCCCGTCTCTCTTTCTCAACCTTTCTCTCTCCACACACATGCCAGATAGGCCAAAGGCGGGCATAGTTGCCATACTGTCAAGTAAATGCTGCTAGTTTTGAGTGGGGGAGGTGGATCCTGCGTTGTAATGCAGAATAAGAAACATTAACAATCGCAAACAGTGTTCTGCCGCTACCAACGCTCCTAATCTCTCAGCATATCTCCTAAAGAGCCCGATGGCTGATCTCCAAGCATTCTTGTTTAAGCCCTCACCAACAAATTCACCCTCTGGTATTCCTCACTTAGAGTTAGAGGTCACTAAGAGTCAATAAGAGTAACATTTTTATTATTATTGTACTCAGTAAAACCGATCTGTATCAAAACTTTCTTTTTTTATGATTTTTTTGTTGTTGTTGTTCATATAGAAAGTGCCACCAAATTCACCAATTGAAAGCATTCTTGTTTAAGCCCTCACCAACAAAGTCACCCTCTGGTATTCCTCACTTAGAGTTAGAGGTCACCAAATACTCAGTAAAACCGATCTGTATCCAAGTTTCAGATCGTTCTGGTAAAGTAAAGTAAAATATTGGAAAAATTCTAAATGTCAATGTTTTTGTTTAAACTGGTCGAAGACCAACAAAGGGTTATATCAGATGAGCTATTTTTTTTTCCCTATACAGTCTGGCTGAAATAACATCTACGCTATTACAAAAGCACTCCACAAGCAGGCCGTGAATATGTAACTTTGGGATCCCCCTCATATTTTAATATCATTGCAAAATGCATGGGTTTTTAGTTTCCTCCTGATCAGAAAAACTGAGGGAAAATAATAGAAATGCCAGACCAGCTGGTTTAGACATAGTGAGGGTCTAGAAATATCCTCCTTTCCATAGGCTATTGTCAGGAACACAACAGTTCCTTGATCATAAACATGGCCTCCTACACAGGAGCTGGAGCATTGCAACAGGCCCGCAGCTGTTCGGACCAATGAAATGCAGATTTGTTTCTGGCGCTCCTCCTATGGCCCAAATACTACTGTAAATAAATACATTGTTGTCTGTATTTAGTTTATTAAACTGCCTCAGTGTGTGCGCACAAGGCTGGTCTTGTTTCGCATGTTGAATGTCAACAAGCCGTTTAAAGCACTTTTGCTACAGTTTGCATCTGCGCAACTCTTTCTGTCTCTGTTTTTAATTTAAAAAGCCCCCCAGTGAGGTCTTTTTAGAGGAAAGGTCACCGGTGGTTTGAGTATTCTGCAGAGGTCACAGCCCCTGAATGGAAATGCATGGTGACCGGCCTTTTATTACCCATCATGCACCTTCCAAACAAAGCCATAGAGGAAAAAAAGCGCTTTGAATTGATCACAGAAAGCCCACAGAGTTAGAAACTGTGGAGCTTAAAGGTGATGGGTGTATATTATTTTAATGTTAAGAATCAAATTTAGAATAATTAAATGCATTTGAAAATAAACTGCTTGTTTTATCCTAATCAAAGGTTTATGCCATTGCTGAGCAGGGCAGGACTTAGTCCCTGGGCCTGAGTCACAGTTCAGGCCCTCAACAAATGACCAACTAGAACAACATCATTATAGAGTAGCACAAGTAAACTAGGGCTATGCTTTAAGGTTCCTAGAACAATTAATATGCAACATGCCTAGCACAGTCAAAGTTTAGAGGTAATATTAAATGGCAATTATAATTCAATATAGTACAGGAGGTGTATTTACAGACTTTTTAATGCAGCTCAGAAGGCATGAATACATTTAAACTGCAATTACAGTTGTATAAATAATATTATGAGATTATAGTTAGAGTAAATTATTTAAAAATGTAGAAATATGAAATTATTGGGGTTAAAAATTAAATGATACTTTTCAATATGAATTTAAAACCTTCGGTAGGGTGCGACAAGTCACTGAATTGAATCATTCTTTCAAACATTCAAAGTTAAAAATGCTGATTCATTCGGGAATGAAGCAAATGACTGATAGAATTTGGATTCGGAACAGCAGACTAGCATACTACTCTTAATAAATAATGACAGCATCCAAAATTGCATACTTCCCTACTATATAGTAGGCGAAAACAGTATGTGACAAAAGAAGTAGCCTATGCCCGAATTCACAGTACTCATAGAAAGTAGGCAAAAAGTTCCTACTTCTTCCGGCAAGATTCTGAGTATGCATACGATGGACACTTTACTATCTCATGAGGCCACGGGAGAGGATTTAAGAGTAGCAGTGAAGCAGCGTAACTGACAATAACATTATCATGTAGGTCACGTGATAATGATAACATGGCGAATGTAGTGTGTCCAGATTACATTCATACTACACACATTCATACTATATAGAACACTATATTTTTACTATACTATATTTTTACTATATTTTTTTTTCAAACGCAGCCCATGTGTTTATGAATGGGTCATTGATTCGTTCAAATACGCTGATTCATTCATTCCGTTGCTCGGAGATGCAGTTTTTCTACTACTTTGTTTAGAACTATTTTCTTTGACTTTTTGACAAACAAAAAGTATTGTGTATTGTGTCTAATATTAAAGTTACTCAGCTTGTTTATTGAACTGTTGTATAAAATCAGTGTCACATTTGTGCTCATGTTGATGTTCGGGAAAACAGCACTGCTTGTGTATATTAAATGTTAAATAGGGGAGAGCAGGGCACAACCTAACGCGGGGTTAGTTGTAACATGCATGGTTTAAAACTTTCCACACAGGATGACGAAACTTCGAGTATTTACTAGTTGCCATATCAACATTATTTAGAGAAAAAATTGCTGCGCCAAAATTAAAAAATCTTTGGAAGATATCACTGAACATTTATTTAACGATAGCAAAAGTAAATTTCATCTCAAATTTCATACGTTTATTTTTCATCTCTGTTTTGTGTTTATTTAAAATAAGGCAAATCTGATATTATTGTAATCTTCTATCTGTTATTTAACAGTTGAGATGGTTCTTTAATGCTGATCTAACAGCAGAAGACACGAGCCGCGGTTTAAACCCCAGTTGTGCAGGTGGGGTGTGTTGTAACACTGCTGAGCCCTTATTACTATTATATTCTATACTTTTATGAACTCTTTTGAGAAACCATGAGAAAAGGGTGAATAAAGACTGAGAGTCAATGTTCAGAAATCGTTCATTATTATTATGTTTTGATCTGTGCTGTATAGCTGTATTTAGCAATGTGTTTGTTGTCAAACTCAAAAATGTGTATATTTTTAATTCTTACAAAAAGACTTGAATTATTTTAAAAAGTCTTGGATAAGTTTGTCTTGGATATTTTTTTATTATATCAGGTAACATTTTAAGCTGTCAATTGGTCTTGTGACAATGTGCCCCTCACATGTTACAGTGTACCCCACCTATGGGGCATGTTGTCACATTTCACTTCCATTCTTTCGGGGTAAATCAAGAAAAGTATACACTGTATTAATGAAACAAAACCACATAATTGTACTAGACGTGTGAAATTAATGTGGGGAAAAATAAATACTCTGAACCCCAAGTGGATAAACTGAGAAAGTCAAAAAGCATTGTGCCCTGCTCTCCCCTATAATTTATTTATTTTATTTTTTTAAACAGTTACTCATTAAAGGGGCGTTTTTGCTTTTGGACTAAAAGCCCTAATGGAGCTGTTTAAAGTAGCCATGTGATCACAAATAAACAGGAGCAGACGCAATTGAAAATGTGTATTTTTGTGTGAAAATTATAAAAAATGGACTTGGGTTAGCCCAGTGTAGCCCAGCCCTATTGCTGAGCTGTGATGGGCAGTTTCACATTAGTTTGGCATCGAAACAGAATCTGAAAACTTCCATAAATGCCCACAGGCATTCTGCTGTCTCATTGTTATTTTGGTAACTTTGGTTTATGGCCATGCTGAACCTATCATACTTCTTTGCATGTAATTCATTGTGCACCCAACTGTAATAGAAAGTAATGCACACATACAATTCTTTGTTTTGTATATTTTAGAATGCATTTTTTCCTGGAAATTACAGTCAGACTGGAATAATGTGTCATTAATACGGTATATAACAGTGGTTCTCAAATGTTGGATTTGTACTGTGGGTTGTGCAGCAGCGAAAATATAGATAAAATCAATTCACAATTATTTATTGTTGTTTTTTGTTTGTTTCTTTTTCATATGTCATGCTGATTTGATGCACAAAAAAATATATATTTCAGTTGTGGTGTTTAATAGTTTTGTAGAAGCCATGATACATTTTTTCAAGATTCTTTGATGGATGGCTTTTATGTATTCTTTCTGAATAAGTGTAAAATGTATGCCGCTTTTAGTAAATTTAGCACATTTAAATATTTTATTTTAAGGACTTTTTGTTCTATAAAGGACCAGTGGTATACTGGCAATCAAGCTATTCCTAAAATTTGAGCCTTTAACTATTAGTTTTAATATGTCAGTAAGTTTGATCCTTTAATGTCATTTTAAATGCCACAGAACCCCATAATGCAGAAATCTATTTTTGTGTGCACATGATCTAAAGCAGAGGAGGGAATTATTCAGGCATAATGCAATACTCATTTCTTGTAACTAACATCTCGCTTCCTCTTAACTCACCCTTCCACCAGTCTTTGTTTTGTCTGATTGTGATTCATTACTTTGGTGGTAATGGTTGATAGTCCTCTGTATGTGAACTTAGACATGCTGAGTTAGTAATTTGATGGCCCACTGAGTGTAAATCACAGTGTCATTCCTAAAAATGCACACCTGGCCTTTACCAAGGGCACTTAATGGAACATTTTACATAATATAAACAACTTATATAATTTTTTTACCTTTATTTTTATGACCACTAGGGGGAGACAGTGTCACAGCTGTTATTTTTATTCCGAAAGCACCAGTTTTATATAAAATTTCTTCAGTTTTATGTAAAAATGTCTCTGGTTTGATCTTACATGTTAGTAAATCTCTCACTGTATCATGTTTTCTTCTTTCCAGCAATTCACCTTCCATTAAATTGATTTATCCAATTGAGTTATCCAAAGCGATATTCAAGGTTCATATTTTTGCCATGAATTTGACTCACTTCTGTCATTGCAAACCTGTATGGCTCTCTTTCTTCTGCGGTACACAAAAGAGGATACTTTAAAGAATCCCATTGACTTTAATTGTATGGAGAAAGAAATTGTATTGTCTTCAAAGAATAAAGAAAGTCAGGTTTGGAATAACGTGGGTGAGTAAATGATGACATAATTTTCATTTTGCAAGTGAACTATGCCTTTAATAGCCAATGATTATGCATTTCTATTGCATGGAAAAGAGCATCTTTGATAATATATTTTAATACGAACTCCTTGTGGGAAAATGGGTCTGACTGACATGAGGAAGCAAATGATCTTTATGAAGTGTGACTCAATTGGCGTGATTTCTGCATTTTAGACAAACTCTTTTACTTACAGTAATCATTCAATTTAATGATCCAAGTTACTTTTTTTGTATGATGCTTCTATATCTTAAAAATGCAACATGCTGTACATTACCATTCAAAATGATGGGGGCAGTTTTTTTGAAAGAAATTAACATTTTTATTCAGCAAAATATGGCAGTAAAGACATTTATAACATTACAAAAGCATTTCAAATAAATGCTGTTCTGTTGAACTTTATATTCATCAAAGAATCGTGAAAAAAAAAGTATCATGGTTTCCACAAATATATTTTGTATTCAAGTTTCTTGAGCACCAAATCATCATATTAAAATTCAAATTCATATGACACTGAGAGTGATGATGCTGAAAATTCAGCTTTTGCCATCACAGGAATAAATGACAAATATAAATAAAAATGGTGAACTGTTGTTAAATTGCATTAACATTTCACAATATTACTACTTTTATTGTATTTTTCATCAAATGAATGAATTGTGAATGATGGCGTATGTGAAGGCTTAATCATAATCATCACGTGAGTCTTGAAGACCATATTAGAGCATCATCATGTACTAATGGTAGAGTATAATGCTATAGCAATACACTGCTTATGGTTTCAATTCCCAAGAAGTGATTATTAAAAAAACCCAAAAAATTAAAACCTCTGCCGAATGATTTAGTAGACATTCATCTGTCATGACATGTATCTGCATGCTTTAACTTTCAGTGAAGATCTTGAGGGACAATTGAGGGGCAGTTATAACATTTTGATTGAGTAACTTCCCTAATAGCTCACACTAATCCAGATGTAGTCGTGTCAAGTGTGTTTACATGCATGTCCACATGAGTGTTTTGCTGACCCAGCCTAACCAGTGACTCACCACACTCCCCCAGACACATTACATTCAGCGGCGCAGTCAGAGAATACGGAAGAGGACTTGAGGAAAGGGATGAGGGACAATGAAGTCCCCTTGTTCCTTTCTCATAGAAGCTCACAGAGTGTGGGTCATTTAGGGGAACTGGAGGAGGTTATAGAGAGAAGAAGAGAAGTTGTGGACACTGTACTGTAAGACTTCATGACTAAGGATTTCCCTGTGACTGTTGATCGTGCTCCATCTCTCTTTCTCTGTGGTAACTGGTCACGAGTGGCGGCGCTGTCAGCCAGCACAGTCTCTAGTATAAGAGCCATGCTTCAACATGAAGGCTCTGTATTCTGTTAGGACGCCACTTGGGTTTGGACTTGCATGGGGATTGTGTATCTGTGACGAATAGGACGAGATAATCATTGACCGGCCTTTTTCATTTGCGCTGCCTGTCTACAACTGCATATAAGGTACAGAGTGAATCATTACCGAGATTTGTGTATAATTTGATATCAACAATGGGGCTTGAATATTAATCGACACACATATTTAGTGAAAGTCATCTCAATGGTTGGGAAATGTGTTTTATTGGAAGTCTCAGACTTTACGGAGATATACTTATGGAGCTATTTAAAGCAGTTTATAGGTCATTTTGACTTGTACTAGCTTTTATTATGATGGTCGTAGTATTGTGAGATCACTGGGAGAGACTCATAAGCAGGTCTGGATGGAATCACTGGACTTTTTGGCATTTTAAATTTAGCAGTGTACGCTATGCAACATTTTACCTCTAGTCTCAAAAACACACTCAAAAAAGAAAATGTACAATAAATATTAGCATTTGAATATTAGCGGTATGTTCTCCCTAAGAGCAAAAACATTTCCTGTTCTGGAGGCACCTGCTCTAAGATCATTGGATCACACCGAATATAATGATTGTGGTTACATTATTATATCTTTACCATCACCTTTAGCATGGATACTCAACGTTCTGATGTTTTACACCTCATTGTGCAGAATAACTTTGTGGAGTTGTTGGGTCTATAAGAATGAATGCACTGTACAAGTTTAACTCTCACAGTTTGGAAAGAAGTTTAATGAGATGTTTGATGGTTTGACCCAGATATCAACTGTGCATATAAATAGATATATCTGCGATGCACCTGTTGCCTTGTTACTTTGACTGCTAGAAACAGCACAGCCGCTGCTATCTGCAGTATTCTCATCACTCCGATTCATCCAGCCACAGCCGGACACCTCTTCATGTTACTGACTGGGAAAAGGATGGGCACTAATACACATCTCTGTGTTTCTCTTCCAGTTTTTCAGCCCACTCATAGGCAGGCACCCAGTCATGTAGAGAGCAGCGCGTGGAGGACACCCAGATCACTTTCAGAACTTTCTACACAAAGAGGTAATTGTTAGATAATTCTCACAGAGAGAAATGAATAAAGGCACAGAAAGCCGTGGAGAATACAGCATTCAGCGTGTGTCCAAGTGCAGCTGGGCCTGTCTGTTAGGAAAATCTACTGGGTCGTTTGTGTATTTTCCAGTAAGTGCCATCAAAGTTGGAAGTTGCGTTAGGTCATATTGGGTTATGATTTCCTGTTGAACGAGTGAGTAATCAGTGACACGGGTTGAGTAAATAAAGTGCCCCCTCAGTACGAAATGACCCAAATGAAAGGGCTTTATATAAAAAGTAAAAAGCATATTTGAGCATATCATACATAGAATTTGAAACCATTTATGGTCCTTTGCAAGTCCATGAAAATATTTGCACGTGGCTCACTGCACACCACAGCGTTTGCATTATTAGATGATTTTTTTGAAAACAGACTTCTCAATAGCAGCATTGTATGATAATAATAAACAAATACATTTTCCACTGCTTCAGAGTCAAGAGGTCAGACAGTAATTCACATGGCAAAGACAGTAGAAACGAGGCAGTCATGTTGTTTGTGTATGTTTTGAACATTTTGAAAGAAGTCACCTACGGGTCATTTTAGTCGTTAGATAAGTTGGAATCTAATCAAGTTAGACTACACACTAGCACATAATCGAGCTTAACAATGCTCTAGATTTTATCTTGATGCATGTGTACAACAGTGACATTTCAGGAATGTAGGAGTGTCATCCTCGTTTTTGTAACTTTACATCAGGTGTTATTGAGATATGAAGTAGGCCTACATCTTTTAAAGAAATTTACTTTTATTCAGCAAGGATGCATTAAATTGATAAATAGTTACCAAAAAGCTATTTCAAATTAATTATTTTGAAGGTTCTATTCATTAAAGAATCCTAAATAATAGTAAAAATATTAAGCAGCACAACCGTTTTCAAATGAAGAGGGAAAAAAAAAGACAAGTTTATTGAGCAGCAATTCATCATATTAGAATGATTTCTGAAGGATCATGTGACGCTGAAGATTCAGCTTTTGCATCACAGGAATAAATTACATTTTAAAACGTTAAAATAGAAAACTATTTTAGATGGTAATAATATTTCATAATATTACAGTTTTTACTGTATTTTTAATCAAATAAATGCAGCCAAACTAAATCTACTTATATTTGAATTGTATATCATTTTTATAATATATTTTAAAATTGTCAGGAAAAGCCAGCTGTGTTGTTGTAAGTAAACATACTAATGTATTGTGACAGCTGTGTCAAGATTAAGTTGTCTTGCCTTTTGGACTAAATCCAGCAATCCGTTTAATCCAGCATATGACCACTTAACTCTTTCCCTGCCAGTATTTAAAAAAAAAAAAAAAAAAATCTTAGCTTAATGCATTCTTTTTTATCAACACTTAAATGTGGGTAAATTTCATTAAAAAAATAAATAAATAATAATAAATAAAAAAAAACCTTTTTGAACTAAAAGAAAATGATGCTTTCGTCAAAGTCGTAGCACCCCCAAAGCTTGCACAGTCCGACACCTCTTCTTAAATTATTCAGTAACGTTAGGCAGTTCTGATTTATATGCTGTTATATAATGTTTGATGATGATGATGTTAGATTACATGTGCATAAGCAATGCTTGTATCGCTTCTTTCTGCTTGTTCTTCGCTTGTTTTTGGATCTGGAGATTCTGTACTTTTTCAGAAGATATGTAATAGCGCCCTTACCGTATAGCAATTTTGGAAAATTCCATCAGTGGTGGGAAAGCGTGGTTTTATAAATTATGAAAAACTCCATCAATGGCACAATGATATTTAGTGAATTAGCATTTTCTCCATTCTCACTGTCATTCAGCAGTGAAATGAAACAGTGTAGATCAGTTTTGCAATGAGGACCGCAGAATCAGTGACTTAAAAGCAGAAGTTTAGTGATGTTTATTTATTTGATTGCATGAGTTTGTGTGAGGTAATCAGTGTTGAGAGCCCAAAAAGCATGACCACACTGCACATGACACAAGCATCATTTGGGGATTTTTTTGTTTTGTTTTTATTTTCTTGAAATCAGATGATTTTCAGTTTATCACTTGAAGTGCTCCATATCGTTTAAATAATCTCTGCCATTTTTGTGATTATTGTACAGAATTTATTAAAACTATGATGCACAGTATATCGATACTATATTGGTTATCATAGGGTATTCAGGTTGTTTGTTTTTTATCATATTGGTAACGACTAACTTAAAAGTTCCTCTCTTAAAACATTACTTTTAATAGCACTGTTAAATAAAATCTGAATGTATATATATATATATTTATTATATATATATATATATATATATATATATATATATATATATATATATATATATATACTTTATACTATAATGTTGTGATGCCTACATTTGCTTGTTAAATTAAAAGTATTTTGACAAAAGCATAGAATTTGAATATCTGCCATTTGTTGTTATCTGCTCCAGTTGAATTCCTTGTAATGTTTGTGACCTGGTTTGTACCAAATCAAATCTCAAAGTAAAGCAGCTTTGTGGAAAACTGACGCTCTTGGTGATCTTGAGGAAAAAGAGGAAGGAAAAGGGTGCTGTGAAGACAATGTCAAAAGGTTAATCTTCCTACTTGAGAGTTGTCCTTCCCTTACCCATCCCACCAAGCACTATCCCGGCGAGCGTTAATCCCATGTGCAAGTGTGAATCCTTAGAACATGCCAGATAAGTTGGCCAGAGCATGGAAAGTTCACTGTGTGCTCCAGAGGCATTTTACACAGCAGCAGTCTGTTACCCCAAGGGAACAGGGTGTCTCTGCAAACAGGAACAGAAAGTGTGGGTGTTATTTTTGGTTCCGCTTGCCTGCTGCTTTGCTAGAGAGGGTGGATGGTAAATCAAGGGTGGGCAGAAACTGAAGAGCCAACATAATCTGGTTCATTACTAGACCCCTGACCACCATTCCTGTGCAGGTTACTGCAGTGTCCAAAATCCCACGACTAGGAGTTATATTCATATTTGCATAAATGCAGCAGTTACTCACCAAACCTCAGATTTGTGAATGAGCTCATATCTGATATTGCAGGCGCTCGCTCTGAACACAAACCAATTACTTTTAGCTACTCTGGCTAATGCTAATTGCATTCTAGGAAACAATGAAGTTTATTCTAGGAAGTCTAGGACGCTTGCTAGAAAGCTATCAAGCAAGCTATCCGTTAGCATAAATCTAGCAAGCTATCCGTTAGCATTCCCATTCCCTGGAAATATCTACCATACTACATGCTGTTTCAAAGTATTTACAAATGGTTCTAGTTGTGTCCAAATAAACTTTTTAAGGGCCATTAATCCATAAAGATGTTTTTGGATCCATTTTTGTGAAGTTACAATATCTAGTAGCAGGTTCTAGTTGGCAAACCTTGACTCACTCAGTGTATTAATATACACACACATGTGTTTTGAGGGCATTTTCAGATTTGCGTGTTTCTTAGAATTGTTATATTTAGGACATTTGTGTGAATATTAATATTGGCCTGGTGGTTAATGCATGTGCTCTGACACATGGTGTTTGAGTTTGACTCATGTCATTTCCTGATTATACCTCCTATCATTTCCTTTCTCCTTTATCACTGTCTTTGCCAATTAAGGAAGACATGCATTAACTTTTCCATCATTCACATAATTGTTTGCAAGCAATGCTGGAATATATAATAAATATATAATATTTAGCAGTATTGAGCTTTGCTGTGTTAAAGGCGGCACACAAGCATAGTGATAAATTGAATGCTATGAGACTTTGTAAGCATGGAGGTGTGTTTGTGTGTGTATAAGCGTTGTGGCTTTTTTTCTTTTTTTTCATCCTTTGATGTAGAGATGCTGTGAATTCACTGGCTACTGTGACAATGAGGCACTTTGATAGCTGGCTCTGTTTGGATGCATCTCCATCGGGCAGTGTATGCCTGGCATTCGCTGATGGGCGGTGTGGGAGAACAACGTCACCCGGAGGAGGTGGTGTACACACAGAGCAGTGTCAGTATATGCCGGATATATATACGTCACTATGTTCAGGGCTGAGCCTGAAATGTTTTGTTGATACAACAATGATACAAGATATGAGAACGCCCTACTCTGACTCTTCAGTGACTTCTGAGAAACAATCAAGCTAAGCTATCAGGTTGTTTCTTCATGGGAAGAACTGAGAATGTTTACCAGTTATTTATAAATTACCACTTAGTCATTTGCCAAAGCTATTGCTCATACTTTACAACTTAAGTATTTTTCAATGGTAAAATACTCCTATTCCAATTTAAGAGGTTGAGACAACTATATGTAAGCTATTGATAGTTTAATTCCCTTGAAAAGTAGGGATGCACAATATTGTAGGTACCATATGCTATTGGCTGATATTAGAGATTTTCTAAGTATTGGTCAGTATTTGGTATTTAATTGTGCATGCTCATTTTCCTATTTTTCAGTTTTAGTATATAAACATTGTTAAATGTAATATTTAGCAAAGTGTAAAATGAGTATCCATTATTCATACTGTGCATTATAGTATTGTGATGTCTAAATTAACTTCTAACATTTAAAACGATTTAGTCAAACTAATATATACTTTCATATAGATCATAACATAAAAATAATTATTGGCTTATCAGTACTGTTCAGAATTGTAATATCAGTGCATCCCTTTTGAAAAGTGTAAATACTGTGGCGGTGGGGCACGATCAAAACATTGCTTTGTTTGCTTGACAATCCTGGGGGGTATTCCAGAAAGCAAGGTTGACTTACCGTCACATAGACCCTGAACTCTCGATTGATTAACCCAAACCTTGCTTACTCGAGGTATGCTGGTTCCAAAAACGTGTCCGTGAGTAAGTTCGGACAACCCAGAGTGTGTTCCCGGTTAACACACAAGACATTCTCAAAAGAGCGACGAATCAATGATTCACCATGGAAACAGACGCTGAGAAAGACCGCACCATTCTACTTCCTCTTCTTCTTTTGTTTAATGCCTATTTACATAACCTACTTAATGCACATCGCCACCTATTTGGTAGTTGTGCAATAATTTTTTTATCGTTTCATATAATAAGTCATCTTTGTTCACTGAGAATAAGGATTATATTGTTTGTTTGATGCTAATTAATTGAATGCAAATCCTTGTGTGAGATGACAATAAAATAAATAAGAAATATATTTGAATTGAATTAACATTTAAACATTATCTTGTTATAATAGTGCTTTAGAATTAATATATAATATTGTATATCTGTAAATATATAACAAATTTAGTTATATTACTATAGCTATATTAATTAAATAACACACATCTGAATACCTCTTAAGCAAACTAACCCTGGAACATAACCTGCTCCGGACCTCTTACTTACCCACAAAGTTGCCTCCGTTTTTGGAACCAAAAGTTGAGATTATACGCTTACTTACTCTTAAACATACCCAGGTATGACACATAACCTGCTTTCTGGTATACCCCCCTGATCAGCCCAAAACAACAACACTGACTCAACCAATGGTGTAACTTGGGGCGGGACTAGCTGTAACACCAATGGCATATCGCTTAGATTTTTTTTTTTTCAAAGCAATCAGACTTGCATTTGGTAAAATGAGTAAAGTATTTTCCACACTCTTAAAATGGTTAGCGAAAATGTATGGGGGAAAAGTCTATTGTTAATAGCGTTGCGATGTATGAAGTAAATCTCTGACAGAGGTCACTTTCAAACCAAGCAGCTCTCTATTGGTCAACAAAGAGAATTCACATTAACAACTGAACCTGATGCAAATTTTGGAAATCTTTCACCCTTGAAATTCTCAATTGCGTAGATTCCTATTGAAATGGCTGCATTTCGTCCACAAAACTTTAAAGTGTGCTCACGTTAGCGAGATTTCGGGGACTTGATTTTGACCGTGAAAATTTGCAGATCAATTGTAAATAAATAATTAGATATTGTGTTTAGAAAATGTAATGAATTTTTAGAAACTTCCCAGAAAACTCTAACAATCAAATAGATACTCAACATGGGTGTCCAATCCTGTCCCCAACCCTAATTAAACACACCTTAACAAGCTAACAAAGGTCTTCAAGACTATTATGCTGCGTCCGAATATGCCTACTTCCATACTATATAGTAAGCGAAAAAGTTGTGAGCCAAGTAGTATGTAATTCATAGTATTCACAGTAGTCAAAAAGTACCAGATGACTTACTACTTCTGGCGAGATTCTGAAGTGCGCATTCGATGGACACTTAACTATCCCATGAGGCTACGATAGAGGATTTGTGAATAGAAGTGAATCGATGCAACATGGCGGATGTAGTACATCCGAATTTCATTCAAACTACTACACACATTCATACTATATAGAGCTTACGTTTTTTTAACGGTGGCAAAGTAAGTTTCAAACCAACCTACTATATGGTATGCAATTTCAAACGCAGCTCTACAAACTTCCAGACAGGTGTGTCGAGGCAACAGGCAAGTTGGGGCTAAACTCTTTGCACATTGGCCCCTTCAGGAACAGATTTGCAGACTCCTGCTCTAGAAACTATCCAGAACATCATCACTTGGCAACCATTAAAGCAACAATAATAAAACCTGCCCACTAGTATAATGACTAATGTAGCTCTGGTGCCACCTTCAAATCTGATCTTGCCTCATTCGTTTTGATGTGTTGAGGGTAACGCATTACAAGTAACTTGATGTAATCAGATTACTTATTTCAAGTAATTTGTAAACTAATGCATTACTTTTAAATTTACAGCAAAATTACGTTTTCAATTAAGTAAGGCAAGTTACTTTGTTTTTCCATTTATTGACTGACACTTCTCCTGTCCCTATGTTGAGGGAAATCGTGAGTAAGTGAAAGGCGTTGTGTGTGCTGTGTGAACATGATGGTTATTGCAGTTCGATATTAAATGTGAGCAGGCATTTACTCATATCACTTGCAAAAATACAGATTCAGTATTACTCAAAATGAATCAAAACAATGAAATGAAAACTCAGAATATTACGCAAACCTGCAATAATGAAATATATTAAATGACACAAATATACTTTATGTATTTAATCTCACTTTATTAACCTGTATATGTTTATGGCCCTGTTTCACAGACAGGGCTTAGATTAAGCCAGGATTAGGCCTTAGTTCAATTAGGATATTTAGGAAGCTTTTATAAACGTGTCTTAGAAAAGAAAAACATTACTGGTGTGCATCTTGAGACAAAGCAATGACACTGACAAGATATATCAGTGTAAGCTGCTTTCAGTTAAAACCGCTCAAACATGCATTTTAGTCTGGGACTAGTTTAAGCCTTGTCTGTGAAACTGGGGGTCTCTGCTGCTGACCTTTTGATGATCAACTTCAACCATACTTAAATTAATTTTTATTATTATTATTGCTGAAGTAAGCATGTTATTTTCCTGCATCCTATTCTTCTGCTATCCAGAATTCACAGCTGAAGATTTGTTTGAGCCCTTTAGTGTGAAGGGGCCTTTACATTTGCTAAAAATATAATTTTTTGTTGTTACAAAAAACAAGCAAGCAAGCCAAGCCCAGGTGAGGAAAAAGTACACAAAAGTAATGTAATGCATTACTTTCCAGAAAAAGTAACTAAGTAACGCAATTAGTTAGGCCTACTTTTTTAGGGAGTAACGCAATATTGTAATGCATTATTTTTCAAAGTAACTTTCCCTCAAAACTGCAGGTAATGAACCACCCGGTGTTCTTCTGTACATCAGTACAGCTGTTTGTGAGACAGCCCGTCCCAAAGCTCTGCTCTCCTGGAACTGAGTCAACCTCTGGCAACTGCCCTGGTGACAGAGCCTGAAAGTGTCCACTGACCAGCGTGAACCACAAAGCTTGTAGTGTGTTTGCCCCCTCCACCGCTGAAATGTACACTGTGGGCTAAATACTGCTTCAGTACTATCTCAATAGGAGCTGCTTTGCTTATTGTACCTCTAGTACAATAAGCTTTTCTCCATAGGCGACCCAGTCCCTCTGGGTTGTCCTTTCCACCCTGTGGATATGTACAGTATACTTTATGGTGTGGAGCAACTGAGGATGTGCCTGGCAGACCTCAGATGGCTTTATCTAACATTGTGTGCATACTTAGTTCCCCATCTTTCTCAATAAGTATACTTAAATTCCACTTCCTGTTTGTATCTTTCTCACAATATCTCCACTAATAGCAAAGTCATGCTTGTTTGCATATTGGTCTTCTGTAGCACCTCAAAAGGAGGAACTCCTTTAAGTAGGGACTGCCCAGGACCGCAGAAGAAACAGGCTGTGGGCCTTTCTTTATAGTGGGGTGAGGGACATGGGGTTAGGATGTTTTGGAGGTATTTCCCAATTAAAAAGACAACTCACATGATGAAATGAAAAACACCACCTGACCCTCACATGACTTCCCCATCACACTCATTGTTACTTCTGATTTGTATTTATTTAGCTTTCCTGTAGCTCAAACAATAAGAGCGTGGCGCTAGCAACGCCAAGGTCATGGGTTTGATTCCCAGGGAAAGCAAGAACTGACAAAAATGTAAAAATGTGTACCTTGAATGCAATGTAAGTCACTTTGGATAAAAGCGTCTGCCAAATGCATAAATGTAAATGTAAATTTAGAGCTCCTTGTGGGACCATAGGCTGTTGATATTCTTACAGGCAATTTGAAGACACCTAAATGACATTATGAATGGATCATATAGTGGTTAAATGGGAAATGTGGGTATAATAATATATACCTAAAAGTCTCAAAACCACAACAATTTTTTTTTTTTTTTTTTTCTATTTTAGGAAATGCCAAGTTACATGCTTTGTCTTTTAGGTTCCTCTTTAGGTTCTAATTTTGAATACAGTATGTATATATATATATAAGTATAATTGCTTGGATCCATTTACTTAATATTAATTTCTTCTAACTATTTTTTTTTTTTTTTGCAGACACCCCACCACTCTTCGGGCTGGACTGCGTGGCGACAGCAGCCCGCCCCCCGCGTCCCCCAGCCATGTCGTCACGCATCGGCCTGCGCCTGCAGCTCATGCGGGACCAAATGCAGCAGGAGGAGCAGCGGGAGCGGCAGCAACAACAGGCAGCATCCATGCATTACATGCAGCACCGCATGCCAGGCCCACCTGCACCCTCGTCAGCCATCAGCGCACCAAGTCACTTCCAGGCGCCCATGCAGGTGCCTGTTGAAGTGCTAAAGGTTGGTATATCCATCAACCTGTGTGTGCTCATCCTCATTTGGGTTTTGATGAAATGATTCTTACATTTGCATTTTATTAATTTAACCACTGTGATGATACATTTTCACAGTTATTAATATCATAAATCTAGCAACGTTTTTTTATATTTTTATAAAAAACATAGTCATGTCAGGTCCAAAATTAAGACATGCTTTTTTGGGCAATAAATAATGCCGCAAATACCACTTAATTGACTACTGCAAACCTTAGTAAATCATGGTTGTATGATTCATTTAAATATTCTCCGCCCATAAATTTTGCTGTCTGACAGGGAAACTCCTACAAATGCATATGCAATAAGGTCAGCCACAAAAAATAACTGTGTCCACGCCTTTTCAGCGCTAATTTCTCACTGCGTGTCTTTAGTAAATCCTAATAGCAGTTTTTAATGCCAAAAGAGTGTTTGTGCGGCTGTTAGCTGGCACAAACTGTTAGTAAATCTGGCCTTTTGTGGTTTAGTACCTTGGCATTACATTTCAGAAAACTGGTTAACACACTGCTGAATGAGTGTTCCTAATACAACGACTGAGGGAATCAATTTGACATCTCTCTTCTGACCAACGTCATCAAGCTCTCAATATTTTTTCCCTCTTTTGAAAAGTCATAGAAACACTATGGTGGATTTTATTTATTGCTATTGGATGGAATGGGAATGCAAAAATTATATTAGTTGTAGTTTCTGTTCACCACTATAGAAGTTTACCCAACTATAAACACTTCTGCTTCTGAGAACTCCAGAAATGAAAAGTGTCAATTAGTTCAAAACCTTTTTTTGGTTTTCATGAAAAACAGGTTACATAGAGTAAGTGTTTGTGAAAATTCTTTGCTAAGATAAGAAACTCCCTCTCCCTTAAATCTTGTCAAATTCCATCTAATCATTGTGCAGCTATGTGTTCGTAGTATGAATGAGCTCCCCCATGAGACTCTAATCTTGCCTTCCATTGGATAGTCTAGCTGCGCTCAGGCCACCCTAGTGGTCTCAACTGGATGAATGAGTTCTAAGGAGTACACGAAAACCAAATTAGGCAAGATTAAGTACTCTGGTAATCTCCTCTTGTGTTGCGGTGAAAGAGTAGTGGGCAAAGTCCAGAAGTCAGTGGGTCGTGCAGGACTGACCACGGCTTTGGTGTGCAGGATTACATTTCAACCAAGATCAAAAACAAAGTGTGGAAAATTTGTAGAAGAATGCGGTGGAACGGCAGCCAGGTAAGAGGAAAGAGACAGAAAAGAAGGGCCACTCTGACATAACTTATACAGAGATAACGCACAGGAAGACATTCTTACAGGTGACCTGTTTCCGTCTGTTTGCATCTGTATCCTGGATTGTTATCAGTTATTTTAAAGAAAGCAACTCTTTGCTCAGTGTACATTTCGAGTTTAGGTGTGTGTGATGTTATGAAACTTTGTACTTCACCTACAAGAAGTTTTTTTCCATGTTTTTTTTATATATAGAACAGCTTCTTTCACTCTTCTTTCAGAGCCTAACAAAACATCCCCACCGGTTTTTTTTTTTTTTTGGGGGGATCTGTAAAGCTTAAGAAAGTGAGGTTGTGGAATTCACTGTAGAGTTATTTCATGTACTGCAGCATATCTTTGGGGCCTTCTTGTGCTTCTCTGAATAGACAGTAACAGACTGTGTTGTGTGTGGTAGGCGACTAAAAACATTAAGGTTTGTTTATCTTCCTCCAAGACAATAATATCTGACAAATTAACAGAATCATTCAAACTGGGCATCAGATTTAGGGAGTGTTAACATTAGAGATAGAGACTCACAATCAGTTTGACTATTTTACGGGACTGTGTGTATATATATTTATTGATAAATTATTATTGATTTAAAAATGCTGTTTTATATTCTAATATATTTTAAAATGTAATTTATTCCTGTGATGGCAAAGTCAGTGTCACATGATCCTTTTGAAATCATTCTAATATGCTGATTTGCTGCTCAAGAAACATTGAAAACATTGAAGTCGTGCTGCTTAATATATTTTGTGGAAACTGTTATACATTTTATTCAGGAATTTTAAGTTAAGATGAACAACATTTATTTGAAATAGAAATCTTTTGTAATATTATTAATGTCTTTACTGTCACTTCTGATGAACTTAATGCATCCTTGCTGAAAAAAACATACTGACCCCAAACATTTCAACTGTTTAAGTTAAATAAATAAAATGACATCTCTTCGGTATATCAGTAATCATAACTCAAACATTAAAATAATCTGCATCTATATCATAAAGTAATATTGGTCGACTCAAACAGATCCTGTTTGCATGGTCAAACCTCTGTTTTTCTCAGACCAAAGTAGTATTAAGGGTCATCATGAGATATAATAGCTACACTGTTGTGTTTCTTGAGTGTAAGTGGCAATAACTTGTGCTACTAGCATGTTGTTGCTAACTTCCCATGCAGCCAACCATGTGTTACCTCAGGATTAAGCAACAGTAGCTCCTGTTTCACTTAGCGTGTATCATTTAGCTGGACATTTACCATCACCGTTCCTAGATTGAATAAAAATATGTAATGAAGAGCTCCGTGCTAGATGCACTTCTAACCTTCTGTAATTTCACCTCTGAGAGCTCAGAGCAACTGGCCCTACCCAAAATTACATAGCCTGCATGGAGAGGTTTAACACCAGGGAATTGCCCTCCCAGACAGTGCCCCCGGTTTACAGCTTGTGTGTGTAAATTGGAGTCCTGTATCCTTCACTTTCACTGCCTATAAAAGTTTTACTTGCTCCATCATGTTCTTTAATCTTTCAGTCTTTAAGTAATACAAGCGGTTGGACTGAGATAGAATAATTTGGAAGCTGAAGTCTAAATGCTTTCATCCACTAATCCTGAGGCTTGTTTTCATTCAGGAATGTGGTTGATGTATTATGGCTAATATTTTCCATCAGTATACAAGCATTGAAACTCAGTTTTGTTGATATGCATGCTTTCTCAAATATGAGAACAGTCGTGCATAAGTTCACAGACAATATAATGCTTTATTAACACTTATCCTTTTTCTTTTCTTCACTGTACATCTATCGCACATTCTATCAAATGTCAGTTTCATGTACTAAATCACTCAGTAAAAGCTTTTGAAGTGAAAGAATGAGGCCAGTCCAGTCAGACGTCACCTCCACGAGCAGGTGCTTGTGTGATTCATTGAACCTCTAGAGGCTCTTTCTGGCCCCTCTGTGCCCCGTGCATGCCTAGATTTAAACCCCACAGTTACGTAACTATCTATGACTGTGGCTCTGAAACATAGCTGGCTGAGCCTGAAGGCTGTGTAATGGTGACGGTAAAAACACTGTACTTTCCACTGGAATAGTCATGAGACATGATATTGCCAGATGATGCAAAATACTTTTGTGTTTAATACTCACTGTGTTGTTTTTGAAAATGCAAGTTATTGCATTCTTACAGTTCTTATATTTCAGTCAAAGTATATTTCCACTACTGTAAGTTTGTTATCAGTAAGATTTTTAAATGTTTTTGAAATAAGTCTCTCATGCTCACCAAGGCTTTATTTATTTCATCAATATTGCAGTTTTCTATTCAAATATATTTAAAAAATATTTAAAAAAATGTTCAGCAGCCATTATCCCAGTTTTAGTATAACATGATCCTTTAGAAATAATTCTAATATGCTGATTTGGTGCTCAATAAACATTATTATCAATGTCGTTTTTTTGTGGATACTTTTTGTGATACTTTTTTTTCATGATTCATTGATAAAAGAATAGCATTTATTTGAAACTGAAATTTTGTTATGTTTTATAAATGTCTTTACTGTCACTTTTGATCACTTCAATGCATCCTTGCTGAATAAAAGCATTCATTTCTAAATTATAAAACTAAATTATATTATATCATATCAATCTATTATATTATATTAATTATATTATCGTTTACAGGTGCAGACCCATCTTGAGAACCCCACAGACTACCACATTCGACAGTCTCAACGGCAGCAAGTCAAGGAGTACCTGTCCACTACATATGCCACCAAGCAGGCTGTGCACGCTGTCACAAGCTTGGTACAGCCCTCTCCACCCACCATGGCCCAAGGTCAGACAGGAACCATCCCACCATCCATGCCCTCTCCTTGCATGCGCACTGAGCAGCTCATGAACTCCGCTGGGAACAGCGCGCCCAACAGCCCCATGGCCATGCTCAACATCGGCTCCAGTCATGAGAACGAGGTAGTTTCTTAGTTTTCATACTGTTGTGGTTGGAAGCATGTCCAGGCATGTTTGAAACAAAGATTTTTCCTATAACATATCTTCACATTCATCACTGATTAATTTTGATGTCACAACATCAATTTACTGTTTAATTTACAGTTTGTATATCTGTTACAGTTTTATATTTAGCACCATAGTTCCTCTTTCAGTTCACAGAAACCTGAGGTTCAGCAAATGACAAAGTCTTGCTCATCTTTCATACATATGATTTTCTCCATTTCTCACCCCTGATGGGTATTATTTGCCCAAGTGCACATAAAGGTCAGGGTGTTAACTAACTTAACTTCATTGTCATTGGAGTTTAAGTGGCCAATTATGGCCATGGAGGTATAATTACAGATTAAAGAGTGACAGGGAACCCAAGGCAGGATGGCCCTTTGGAACGGAGCAGACTTTGGTCCTTCCTTCCTTCCTCCGCTCCCAATGCCACCAAATCCTATGGGATACGAAGTGAATGTTTGCTTGTGGCACACTAACAACCTTTGTGAGCTAAACTACAGAGGGATTATGTCTGTACGGCTGTTTAGAGGAATACATCTTTCATCTGTAATTTCTAGTGATATTATAATTAGATAGTTATTTTGGAGAATTTATAGCAAAAATCTTCAATAATCAAGATAAAGTATATATACTTTTGTAGAATGCAAATGCACAAGGTGTCTAAATTCTCCTTATGTGTTTTTTGACAAGATGGATGAGGTTATTGATGACATCATCAGCCTGCAGTCCAGTTATGATGACATCCAGGCTTATATTGACCCCATGGTCCAGATGCCAAACACAGTAAGTAAAGACTTCACTCAATTCAGGCCTTTTAGTCGTTGACATTGCCGCCTGTGACTAATACAGATCACTGAATCCCAGAAGGTAAGTGGAAAATTGAGTGAATAATTCCTGTTTATGATGCACACTCTGTGTCGTCTTTCCTCTGAATAAGTCTATTTTGAAACCCCCACAACCTCGTACTTTGACAATGGAAGAATTATGCTGGATCCATTCGTTGTGCTGCTTTTTATCAGGATTATAGGGATGAAAAGCATCTTTGTCTGATTACCAAAAGTCGTGTCTAATTATAGCAAAGCACTGTCTCAGTAAAATGATGCAACTGTTTTTCTCTCATGCAACCTCAAAACGACTTGTTTTTTGCCTGCTGAATTTGTTGTACAACCGATATTAGGACCTTGCCAGCTTCCTTTGGCATGTCTCTGGGGGAAATGTTTTAAGTATTTAAAATGTTTAATTGACTTAAAATTGTGGCCTGATTTACTCAAGGGAAGACATTGCGTTGGAAATCAGGAAAGTGGGAGCACTGTGCTTTGTATTTAAAGTAACTGCCCGACATTAACAATTAAGCTGCTCTCAGTTAGAGTTCAACTTGTTTACAAGGCATTTCGTGAAGGTGGGGAAGCAGGGGGGAGGTTTTGGAGAGAGAGGGCCGGGGAGGGGAGGCTGAAAGTCCAGATAGGGGAAAGTTCAGTGTTTAGTGGTAAGGAGAAAGTAGAAGACAGAAGGTCCCTGGGCGGCTCATGTTAGTCTCTCCGGAGAGGTTGAGGGTGAAAGACAAGTGTGTGCAGCTATGAGAGATTCAGAGGCCAATATGAAAGACACAAATAAAACTTATGCTATTGTGGAGGTTATCGATGGAGAGAAGATTCAGCTGGTAAGGCCGACTTTTTCCCATCACTCTCCTTTCTCCAGGCCGATATGGGGTAGGAAGCAGGGGGTGGGGTTGTTTAGTCTTGCAGCTATTTGTTTCTGTGTGTCTTATTCCTGGAAACTAGAGGGATTAGAAAGAAAAAAGCAAATGCAATGGGCACTTTAAGGACACCGGTAAACTTGTCACACACATTTAGCCATACACTTATAGCATGCTGTGCACATGTATCTGTAAATGGCTTGTTGTTCATGGCTGTTGTTTAGGCGGACCTGCAGGGGAGCAACTGAGTACAACTGTTTCAACTGTTAAAGGGATAGTTCACACATAAATTAAAAATTCTGTCATCATTTCCTCATGGTGTTCCAAACCTGTCCACACAGTGGAAGTAAGTGGGTAGTATTCAGTATTGTTTTGGACACCACTGGTTTTCATTGTATGGACGAAAACGACAAACGAGATGAGAGAATATATGATGACAGAATTATATTATATTATATTATATTATATTATATTATATTATATTATATTATATTATATTATTCTTTTAACAGTATTTTATTTTTACAGTATTGAGTGAATGTTCTTAGGGATCTATTTTTCATTGTAATGATTGATCTTTGGTTCCAGACACTCTGACTTGGTCTCCTGCATACAGGAAACATCATGCATAAGGAAGTGCTACTGTTGGTTTTCTTCTGTTTACCAGAAACATATTTACCTGAAGTCCAGTATCTTGCCATTTTCCCTAACATTCTTTCCATATGGAAAGGTTTTGGTTGATAAATTATGTCATTATGCTTATCCACGGAACAATTAAATTCCTAATCCTGGTAGATTTGTAATATGGCCATCAAAAAAAAGCAAACAGTGGCGCATAGTCTCAGAACATTGGCCACTTTGCTCAATATTTAATGTGCAAACTATAGTTTTCTGTGAGGCATAGGTCAGAAAATACATGGGGGGGGAGAGGTGGGGTTTCGGCTCCTAATGAAGCTGCAAAGGCCGCCTCTGACCCTGTTGACCATGTCCCTCCTTTGATCACTGTTTCTTTGATCAGTGATTAAAAGCCTCTCAGGATGGAATTCCTGAAACCAATAGGGCGTCAAAGACTTTGCATTCTGCATACACATATTTGGAATCATCACCATTGTTTGTCAGGAAGCAGCATTTATAAGTTCACACCCTCTTTTATACACTTTCCTCTTAGTTTATCTTATCACATTCAAAACGCTTCATGAGCCATTTCTGTTTTCTCAGTATTGATTGTAAGGTTTCATGTAATGGCGGGTGCACATTTAACCAGAAGTAACGGCTTTGCATAATGGGCACCCCTCTCTTTGCTGACTTTTTACTGTTGATTTGTGTTTGTTTGCCTTCGTGCTTCACAGTAGCTTCTGTGATAAGGTATCTGAGCTGATTTATCTGTCACGGCTCATTAGGAGCCCATAGCCGGCTCGCTTACAATTATACTCTGACACTAAGATGGAATAAAAGATACAACTGGTATAAAACCATAAAGACCCAGATAAGAAAGAACATAGTCAATCATTTCTCTCACCTAGAAGCAATAGCAAAAGTGTGATATTTTTTGTTTTATCTCCATTATCTCAAGCGTTTATGGATTTGCTCTAGAGATAAGCTGAGTGTTTATTGGGTTTCTAGTGATTGTGATGATTTACCAGGGTTACGCTGAAAATAGCTTCATAAAAAATGCCATTTGAATCAAGGCAAACTAGTTGAATCTTCTCCTGTAAGGAAAGAAAGCATAGTCTTCAAATACACTCTAAAAAAATGCTGGGTTAAAAACAACCCAAGTTGGGTTGATAATGGACTAACCCAGCGATTGGGTTGTTTTAAGCAAACATGTATCCCAACTGCTGGGTTAAAACCCAAGTTGGGTTGAAAATGGACTAACCCAGTGAATGGGTTGTTTTAAGCAAACATTTAACCCAACCGCTGGGTTAAAACAACTCAAGTTGGGTTGAAAATGGACTAACTCAGCGATTGGGTTGTTTTAAGCAAACATTTAACCCAATTGCTGGGTTAGTCTATTTTCAACCCAACTTGAGTTGTTTTTAACCCAGCATTTTTTAGAGTGTACAGGGGAATGTGTTAGATGATTTGGTTTGTTACTCAATTCTTAGAAAGATTTTTGTCTTTGTAGCTTTAAATACTGCTGTTGTCGTCTTACTCACCAAGACTCACATATAACCTCTTTGTGCACTGTAGCTCCCGCTGTCCAGCAGCCATTTGGATGTGTACACGGGGCCAGGTATGTCCGGATCAGCTATCGCCATGACCAGCAACTCCTGCCCTGCAAATCTGGCCATAAAGAGAGAGCTGTCAGGTACATTCTCTAGACATATACAAAACAAGGTTCCTACACAATTTCAACTATGGCATCAAAAGTGCCAGCAAAAATCAAAAGTTTAGACATATTTTATTAGCACTACTACCCAGATGCAATAGTGATCAACAAATAAGCCATGTGAAATAAAACAAAAGAATAGGAATTATGTAACAAAAAAATAAAATAGTTTGTTAACCAACTTCTCAACCAATTTTCTTTGTTGCCTTATTGTTTTTCTCTATTTGGTCAGACACAGCTATTTAAAAAGGATTTGTTTTGCTATACTCTAAAAAATGCTGGGTTAAAAACAACCCAAGTTGGGTTGAAAATGGACTAACCCAACGATTGGGTTATTTTAACCTAGCGGTTGGGTTAAATGTTTGCTTAAAACAACCCAAACAACCCAATTGCTGGGTTAGTCCATTTTCAACCCAACTTGGGTTGTTTTTAACCTAGCATTTTTTATAGTGTATGAAATCCAAATATAGGATTGATTTTCATTAATCTACAAAATTTAAATAACATGAAAAACATGCATTTAGTTAAGAGTCTAAATGTTTGACTGGTAGCAGTGGTGGCGTTTCACAAAAACCTACACTCTAAAAAATGCTGGGTTAAAAACAACCTAAGTTGGGTTGAAAATGGACTAACCCAACGATTGGGTTGTTTTAACCCAGTAAATGGTTAAATGTTTGCTTAAAACAACCCAATCGCTGGGTTAGTCCATTTTCAACCCAACTTGGGTTGTTTTTAACCCAGCATTTTTTAGAGTGTAGGGTATGGTATGAGCCCTTCTGGCCATACAACAACGACATTCCCAAATAATCACATCTTAACAAAATGCAGACAAAAATCCACTAAAAGAACTGAACAACAGACTTAACAACAATGCAAATACTGAAATATATATAAGCCTTTTCACTGTGTCCTAACCAAATGACACATGAGAAAAGAATATATTTATTTTACTGTTTTTATTTCTGTGGCATTGTGGCTGGAACAACAAAACAAAACAACAAAGTATGACAAGTGCAGATTATGTGCTTTATTTAATGTAAAAAGAATTTAAAGAGAGTTTGAATATAATTTTTCGTGACCTTTATAGACAGCCTAGCTACTGAAAGCAACAATGGATAATTCACCTCAGATCTTGAAAATAAATTAAAGGAAACAACTATGTTCAAACTGTCAAGGTGAACAAACAAATGTATTCTATGATTTAAAAAAATTCAGTCACTCAGTATGTATTTTTAATCATGCTAAAATCGTGTACAATTTAGGAATTCGATATTGCACTTTTTCAATTTTGTTCCGAATGCATTCAGTGCACTTGCAGAGAGCCCGCCCCCACGCTCTTCTGATTGGCTGTGAATTTTGATTGATCTCAGGACGAGTCTGGTTTGCTGTTGAAAATCTTGTTGCATTGCGTCTGGTTAGGACACTGCGTTAAGCTGTTTAAATTTGCTTTTCAAAGCTGCAAAACAACTACTGAACAGCATCATAAGCTGTTTATTTCCCCTGCTTGTCTGAATGCCATACCTTGCCATACATAAACGCCACCCTGACTGGTAGTATATAGTAGGTTATACCCTTAAAAAGAGTGTATGTAAGTGATCTGAATGACATGAATTATGGGAAGCAAAGAGAATGTTAGATCATACTCACAATTTCTTGATGTTTTTTTTAATGTTTTATATCTTGAGAAACCTGCGGTAAATTTTTAAACCCATCTTATAATGTGTTGACATACTAACTAAATTAAAATGAGCAGAGCCTAAAAGACACTGCTTAACAACTGTAAGACACGAGATAAACATTTTTACATAACCCTCCTGGATAAAATGTAAGCAAATTTCACCATTCCAAAGTAATGTCACTTATTGCCACTATTAAAAAAAGCCTCATAAATCCAGTTCAGACAACATTTGCGTGTATAGCAAAGCATGTTGATTGACAGAATTGCCTCTTGTTTTTGGCAAGATGCTGAAGCTCGGGCAATGGCTAAAGAGAGGCAGAAGAAAGACAACCACAACCTGAGTGAGTATGCGCTTTTTCCCCCTCATTTCTTTCAGTTTACAACCCCTCACGGTTTAAAGTACACTATCTCTAGTGCCCTGCCATTGACACCCCCTGTCACCACCACCTCCGGGCAAATTTAGCTGACAGCGCACTATACTTTGGTCTATCGTTAACTCGGACCGATCCTGCTGCCGTGGCATTAAAATGTAATTGCCTGTGACATTTCACAAGTATTGGAGTTGTACAATAAGACAGTAATTCAGCAAAGCTTGGCCTGTTCCCAAGTACTTTGGTATAAGAGAGTATATATTGCTAGTGCATTACAATTTACACACAGAACCGGTTATCTCCCATCATTAGACTGAGTCAGAAAATAAAATAAAAAAATGACCACATGATAGTCAAGGTCAGATATCATGCTATAGTCTGTTTAAGAAAGAGTGGGGTGGATTCCTCATTCTGTCCTAATACTACTCACTTTTAATATTACTAAACTAACAAACTTTTTTTTTTCCTTTTAGTTGAAAGGAGGAGAAGGTTTAACATCAATGATCGAATTAAGGAGCTGGGCACCATGATTCCCAAAACCAATGACCTGTAAGTTTGTGTTATTCATCTAAGCATTTAAACAATTATAATTTCATACTGACCAGATGTGAACTTTGTAGAGTTGGAGATGAACTGTAGTATTCTTTCATGATAAGCACTTGACCTTCTGGAATCTCTTGTGTTCAGGGATGTGCGCTGGAATAAAGGCACTATTCTGAGGGCCTCCGTGGATTATATTAAACGCATGCAGAAGGACGTCCAGAGAACCAGAGAGGTGGAGACCAACTTCAGGAGGATGGAGATTGCAAACAAACAGCTGTGGCTTCGCATTCAGGTGAACATTCATTCAGGATATATGTGACAGATAATATAGTCTCTGTAAAATAAAACCTAAAGCATCTGCTAAGAATAATAATCTGTGACAATAATGGAAAACAATTGGCATTGCCAAAAGATGAACACTGAAACCATATTAAACCATATCAGTTCCTTGTTATTCTTTTAAAGAACTTGATGTTTATTCAGTAAAGATTCATTAATCTGATTAAAAGTGATGGTAAAGAAATGTATAATGTTACAAAAGATCTCTATTTCAAATAAATGCTGTTCTTTTGAACTTTCTGTTCATTAAAAAAACCTTAAAAATGTATCATAGTTTCCACAAAAATATTAAATATTAGGCATTATTAGGAATGCACAATATTAAAATTCAGGCTGATAATGTTTTTTGCTGATTATCTTTTCATGTTATGAACTAAATAAATAATAATTAATATTATCAGGTGTAAAATAAATAGGACTAATATTTGTTTAAAAATCATTTTAAAGTGAATTTAGGTATTATAACATTATAATATACCATATGAAAAATGGATATTAACTTTGATATTTGTTAAAGAGCACATTTGACTTTAATCTTTAAAATCACTATTAATTTTAATAAAGAGTGATAAATAACAACACGGGTAATCGGAATGTAAATATGGGAAATGTTCATGAAAAAGTAAATATTAATAAGGTTATTTTAGTTTAACTAAAACTAAAACCATTTTGTTACTTGAAATAAAATATTCATTAACTAAAATAAATTATTTTAAAAAACTTAAACATATTTTATTTCAGCTAGTTTCCAAGGCAACATGTCTCATTTTTATTTAGTTTAACTAAAACTGTAATAAAAATTAATAAAAAAATATATAGACATATTTCAAAAAAAAACTGAATTTACTAAAACTTAAAATGAAAATATACAAATAAAAACTATTAATAAAAACTTTAAAGATACTAAAATAACACTGATAAAGAACAATACAAATAAATACAAACAAATCGAATATCGACCATAATAACCAATATGGTATTTATATATTCTACCCCTACTTATTATACAAAAATACATAAAAAATTAGAACTGATATTTTGAGAGATGCTAAACTGACCATCTTACTGTGATTCTTATTGTGCATATTCATCAGGAGCTTGAAAGTCAGGCCCGAATGCATGGCCTCCCCAGCTCCTCTCCATCCGGCCTGAACAACACTGAGATTCTAAACTCCTTCGTCAAGCAGGAGAACAGCCCTGAAGAGAACCACCTTCCGCATCAGCCCCATCTCCCTCCTCACTACCCCCAGCATCAGCAGCACCTGGGTCAGCAGCAGCCCCTGCCCCACCCTCAACTCCACCAGCACCAGCACCTCCACCCCCAGCCACCACTGCAGTACCCAGCAGTGGGCAGCTCCCAGCACTTTGACTATGCCCAGTCGCTGGACTTGTGCGACGGCGGCATCCCGGGATATCAGGATGGCATGGGGGATCTCGGCTCGTTGGGCGGAGGTATCGCGCAGATGGGAAAGAAGAGCGAGCTAGGCTTCTTACTGATGGAAGAGGCCCTGTCGCCGCTGGGAGGAGACCCGCTGCTGTCCGCCATGTCCCCCGATGCTTCTGTTGACAGCAGCCGCCGTAGCAGCTTCAGCATTGAGGACTCAGACATACTGTGACCTGAACAGCCTTGGGTGTCACTGCACAACATTCATATGATGCAACATGCACACACACACACACACACACATACACACACACACAGATATTGCATTTAGTCTGGCACACTGTTAAAGATGAAAGGTACGATTTTGATGTGCCCTGCCACCATGAAATTAAAGTTTAGCTACTTTTGTAAAATAATTTTTTAGTCTGACATACAAAATTTTTTGCTCCACAACTGTCACAGAAATTCAAATATGCACGTTGATACATGCAATATAGACTAACTAAACAAAGAGAACTGATATGCTTGAAATCTGTCACCAAGAAATGCCTATATTGAATCTTTTGTACAAAAATATGTACTCCGATACATAGAAGGCAGTGAAAAAGTGCTATTTTGAGTCTGAACTTTTGCACTCCCTGACATATAGCAGTATATCTTTTGAATAGTCCAAACTAAATATGCCTTTTAGATTTACATATTCACCCCAGAATTATAACAGTCCAAACCACACACTCACATTCTCTAGCTATAGAATTATAAATTTTTAGAATTATAAAGTCAGCCGTTTCTCATGCGAGAGCACACTTAATGTCCTCTAAATCCAGACAGAAATGATTATTGGAGCTTTTTATTATTATTATTATTATTATTATTATTATTATTATTATTATACCGCCACATCTGAGCTCTTAAACACAGTGCCTACTCTATCATAGCAATATGCAAAGGCAGCTTAACCTCAAACAGTTTATCAAAAAGCAGGAAGAACTGGCTTCCCACAGCCATGGAAAACCTGGAAATATCAAGGAATTGTGTTTTCTATATTTAGATTAATACATTAATACAAACTTAGTTGTATTAATCTTAGTCCTGAGGCTATTATTATTTAGTTCTTTTAAATGAGTCAGCCAAATAGATTAAAAAAACAGTCTGAATGGTTCATTAGTGAATCAATCTGAATCTGTATGAAGACACTGAAACTTGAAAGGTCCTGGAAAATTCATTGGTTAAAGTGCATGGCAAGGGCCTTGAATGTCCATTCAGATAAATGCAAGAAGAAAAAGGACAGGTCATACTCAGGTGTGACTCCACCAAAATGCAGAGACTTGGAAATAAAGGTATCAAAATATACCAATGTTGAGTACGAAACAATGACACCAGGCTTCTGTTTGCGTCACAGGCTAGACCAGGTGCTATTGTGACAGTACGTTCAGTGGACAGTGCAGCAGAATGCAACATAAATTAACTAGTTAGTTCTGTTGCCACACATGTGCCGTAAAGCCAAGGCCGGATTCTTCAAGAAGCACACACTCAAATGCCCTTTCGTATTGGCACGCTGTAAAATAAAGGCCGCAGCTGTGAGCAGCGTTTGTCCAACTGAAGTTCATACAGCCCAAGGTGCCTTTCAGGAAACCTGGATCAACGTGAAATTTGATCCAGCTTTTGAGCTGTACACTGAAGGAAGTATAATGTATAGAAATTATTATAGGTTTTCTCTTTTTTTTCTTCCCAAAGCACTGGAAAAACTATTTTAATTTTATTGCTATTATAAAGATTTTATGAAGTGAGTTTTATTTCAAATGTTTTATGCCACTAAGCCATTTAAATGTACTTTATCTGTGCTTTTTTATTTTGTATTCTATCACTGCCGATCCATTGAAATATACAGATATTTCTGCCATTCTGTTATACAAATGGCAAGTGCAGAGCCATAGTATATTTTTCTTTTCTCTTTTTCTTCTTCTTTTTTTTTTTGTGTACAGAATCGTTAAAACACATAGGCTTTTAAGAGATTTAAAGAACAATGTGTAATGTTGTTTTTATATTGATTTTATTCCTTTTTTTAAGAAAAAGACAGCTGAGGAAAAGTGATACTGTTGAGTAGTGATTTAATTAACTTTGAGAATGTGAATGTTATGTATTGTACAGTTAAAATAAGGTGGCTTGTAAACTGCCTGTGTTGAACATGAGCTTTAATAGAACCTATGTGCTGTCCTCAGAAACAGTATGATGCACTTCCAGTGTCTTATTGCCTATAACCACCTCTCCCTGTTTTACTGCTTTATTGTTTTAAAGGTACAGTTCATAGGTGCTGAAACAGCACCATTCAAACCTCATGAATTAGTATTGAAAATACTGGTGAGACACTTTTTGTGATAGTGTATTTTATGCATTATTATTGCAGGTGTATGACTAACTGCCTTGATCATACACCGAATTCAGCCAAGTTAAAACCAGCCAACAGCTCTTATTGAGAGTTGGTTACTCTATGCAAATCTTTGACTTGGTTAGCTAGAATAGACGTAGCATAGCAAAAATAAGCAAGGGCATTTTGGATAGCATAGCAGAAAGGGGCTTCTAATTTTGCTTGTGTGAATTATTATAATTTTTTTTTCTTTTGTTTTGTTTTATCCATTCACCAAGAATGAGAAGGTTTGCCATTTAAGAATGAAGATGAATCACTTGAAGTAAAGAGTGTGCTTTGGTAAAATATCTTGATGATTAAAAAGTAAAAAAAAAAAACACTTTGGCATCTTATTATAGGGTGAATTCTGGGTGATTGGGACACTTTTTGCCATTTAGATGATTTAGAAAAAGTGTCCCAATCACCCTGAATTCACCCTTCAGCATGCTGAAAGACAATACAAGCAGAATGTGTCTCGAGTTTTTACCAAAACCCTCTGAAGGCCTTGAGAATGTTTCAGTACTGTGGATGTGTCTTGTTTATGGGATTTGCTCTTTCATAAATCTCTGGAAATAAACGACACCTCACATTAAATGTATTTAAGTTGATGGTACGTTGAGTGGCTTCTGTGTTTTGTGCACTTTATAATGGGCTGTGTCTGAACTGAAATTGCATACTCTCTTGAGAAGGTACTCCGTTTGAATAAGTAACTACTTGAATTATGCTTGAACTATGAATGTGTGTAGTATGGAAGTAATCCGGACGTACCACATCCGCCATGTTATCATTGTCATGTGACCTACCATCCTTTTCTTTAAATGAACCAGTGTACAAAACATCCATTAATCAATCAAAAAAGTGTAGTCGTTATTTTATGCCTTTGCTTTTTTTGCTATCTCATGGAGAAAGTGGATAAAATTTGGCTTACACCCTGACCATTTCTTATTGTGTATATGGAACTTCCCCCAAATAATCAAACATTGTACAAGAAAAATAAAATTACTATTATTTTCATTGCAATAATATATACATATATCAAAATTATTTAACATGAATCTGCTTTCCTTCTAATAATATGTTCCATGTGTGACCTGCAGCGTTAGTTGTCGCGTCACTGCCATTCACGAACCCTCTCCCATGGCCTCATGGGTTAGTTAAGTGTCATCGTATGCGCACTTCTTTTCGGACATACTTTATGCTGGTTTTCGCCTACTATATAGGAAGTATGCGATTTCGGATGCAGGTTTTAATGGTGGTCAGGGTGTGAACGTTTCTCGACAGTGCCATGAGAGGGAGCTCTACACCAGCAGACTGGTTTAACTGTGTTTATATGGAATACTTTTAGTCAGTTAAATGCTGACTGAATTTTGGAGCAGTATTGTGTACTGCATACTAAAATAATGAATTATGATACACATTTAGATCAGTAGTATGATGCATTGTCATGATCTCATTACACTGCATGTTAAAGATAAAAATAAGGTTAATATATAAAGAAAGTAAACTGTGCTCAGTATGCATTCTATATACTGTAGAAACTGTAGTAACTTCAAATGGTACATGAATGTTTTCAGCTTTCAGTAAACTTTTTTTTTTTTTTTTTTAAACGCACCCATATATGGTAAATAGGCTAAAAGATATCTGCTGAGAGGAAACATGCACAACAATGGAGATAGAAATAGAAATATACTCTGGAAAACATTTTTGAGGTTTTATCCAAAATTAGCTGTCATCCTATTGAAAACAGGAGATGTTTTTTCATCATAGATGAACTGACCTCTTTGTGTTTTACAACGATAATATTACCTTTTATTATATCTTATTGCTTATATCAATGACATTAGCCGAATTTTGATGTCTTTAGCACCATACTTGGTGCTTGGTTTTGCACAAATTACAAATTTTTCAAGGGTATAAATAGATTAAATGTGAACATGGGACTCATTACTTAACTCAAGCATCAATCTCGACTAATCTGCCATAACCACTTAATTTTCCCATACACTCATGAATCAAGAGATTATCTTCAGTGGGAAGTATGACTAAAACAGTCTCAAAAAAACCGCGCTGTATCCTCTAGGGGGCACCAGAGAACTGTGAAACTCCCTCAGTGCAACCTCATTTATTTCCTGTAACAATTACAGAAACAGCACTGCAATGCAATTAACCCATTTTTAAATACCATTTTATTAGGGCGGTTTATCCCAGATAAAGAGGCTTAAAATAGGACGAGGTGAGGAATAATTAGCTTGCAGTCATCTTGCCACCTCACGCATATGAAGCGTCCTGCCCGAGAACTGTGTTGCTTCGTTAAAATGAGTGAACTGTAAACAGAGACTGAGAGAAACTGTAGAATTAATCTGCTCTTTATGCATGACGTCAATTAAACTGACCTCTTGATATATCATCTAAAGAAAACTAACACGAATTCCACATGTATCAAAAGTAAACATGACTCAGTTCTTTATGTAGGAAAATATAATCACAACCAATTATCACTAGTGTTTTTTAGGCCTGGGGTTAGCATGCTAACTGAATACAAATACACACGGTTCACACTCCAAAAGACTAATCTAATGCATTGATAGCTTATTATTAATCATTTGTGTTCTTGATTATATATTACATATTAAATTAAATGATTAAATATGACCAAAATTATTTGTAAAAAAAAATTAAATAGAAATATATAGCCTATTATTGAACAGTCTATCCAACCTTTAGACAAAATCTTAAGTCTTTGCATATGTGTAGCCTATCATTTGATTTATGGCTTTTAACTGTCAAGGAGGAAGGCCCAAAATGAGCGAAAATATGCGTGCTCAAGCTGATATTTATATGGCATAAAAGTATGATGAAATTCTGATAGCTTGTAATGTAAATCAATGAGATTTTTATAACAGTATAGCAGACTACTTACATAAAATTCATATAAATATCTCAAAATAGTGTCTTAGAAAGATGATGTCAAGTCACCTTTATTTATATAGAGCTTTATACAATACAGTTTCAAAGCAGCTTTAAATTGATAGCAGGAAAATTATGCATTTCGGCAGTTGTTCAGCTGAAGTCAGTTCAGTCAGTGTTGATTCAGTTCTGTTGTAAAGATGATCAATTATTAAATGAGTTAATATCATCTATAAAGCAGTTCTGCAAAAAAAAAAAAAAAAAAAAAAAAAAATGATATCATCGTCCAGCTCTGTTCAGTTCCCATACAGCAGCGTCAGTACAGTCAGATCAATAATATTGTCGAATATTAAGTGTGCCCAACTAAGCAAGAACCCAGTGGCAAGGAACCCAAACTCCATCAGGTGACAGATTGGAGAAAAAAACCTTGAAAGAAGCCAGGCTCAGTCGGAGGGCCATTTCTCCTCTGGCCAATGAACAAACACGGTGTCATTATGATTCAGGCTGAATCACAAGTCAGAATTCAGATCGGGATAGATAGCATTCAAATATATTTATCCAGTTCATTTTGATTGAAGATCGATTCATCACCATAGGGTCTGTGTGGAGGACCTGTCTGGTTATTGTGGTCTCTGCTGAGGATCTGTGTCAATGGCTGTCATGTCGACAAGGCCTTCACAGGGGATTTAGTGAACACAGTCTCTGCTGACATTCAGGGAAGTGTTTTGGTCATGTTTAGGAGCAGGTCCACCATCTGATCTGGATATAGACCAGATCCGACTGACTACAGTAACCTCAGGATAAGGATGAGACAGACAGACTAAAAGTAGTAGCCATTCTTATTACGATGTAACAAGAACATCGGGTATTATAGGAAGTGTTCCCAGTTCTGATTGACCTAATTAATGCAGTCTAACAATCATTTAAATGATTTGAATAATTTAAAAATGATTATGTGTTATGTGTATGCCAAGTTAAAGAGATGTGTTTTTAGTCTAGATTTAAATTGACAGAGTGTATCTGCTTCTCGAACAAGGCTAGGAAGACTATTCCAGAGTTTGGGTGCTAAATCAGAAAAGAATCTTCCACCTGCAGTTGATTTTGATATTCTAGGTAGTATCAACTGGCCAGAATTCTGAGATCGCAACAGACGTGAAGGACTATAATGCGTTAAGAGCTTGCTCAAGTACTGAGGAGTTAAACCATTTAGTGCTTTGTAAGTAATTAGCTAGATTTTACAATGTACGCAATGTTTAAAAGGGAGCTAATGCAATGTTGACAGAACTGGCTAATATGGTCATACTTCCTGGTTCTAGTAAGAACTCTTGCTGCTACATGTTGGTCCAGCTAGAGTCTGTTTATTAGGCGTGCAGGGCAACCACCCAGAACATTACAATTGGCATTAGCATTGAGGTCATAAACGCATTAACTTTTCTACATTTGTCATTGAGACCATACACCGATCAGGCATAACATTATGACCTAATATTGTGTTGGTCCCCCTTTTACTGCCAAAAGAGCCCTGACCTGACATGGACTCCACTAGACCCCTGAAGGTGTGCTGTGGTATCTGGCATGATGTTAGCAGCAGATCCTTCAAGTCCTGCAAGTTGCAAAGTGGGGCCTCCATGGATCGGACTTGCATATTGTTCAGCACATCCCACAGATGCTTGATTGGATTAAGATCTGACCAAGTCAACCTCTCAAACTATTTGTGCTCCTCAAACCATTCCTGAACCATTTTTGCTTTGTGGCAGGGCGCATTATCCTGCTGAAAGAAGCCACATCCACCAGGGTATATCGTTTCCATGAAAGGGTGTGCATGGTCTGCAACAATGCTTAGTTAGGTGGTACGTGTCAAAGTAACATCCACATGGATGGCAAGGTTTCCCAGCAGAACATTGCCCAAAGCATCACACTGCCTCCGCCGGCTTGCCTTCTTCCCTTAGTGCATACTGGTGCCATATGTTCCTCAGGTAAGTGACGCACACGCATCCGGCCATCCATGTGATGTAAAAGAAAACTTGATTCATCAGACCAGGCCACCTTTTTCCATTGCTCCATAGTCCACGTGACCATGGTTGGTGCTTTCGGCGGTGGACAGGTGTCAGCATGGGCACCCTGACTAGTCTGCAGCTATGCAGCCTCATACGCAACAAACTGTGATGCACTGTGTATTCTGACACCTTTCTTTCAGAACCAGTACACAGTACTGTAGCTTGTCTGTTTGATCGAACCACATGGGCCAGCCTTCCAAATTGAGCAAACGGTTTAAAAAACCCTGCAAAATGCAGTTTTACAGATGCTAGAAATGTGGCTTTCAAATGGAAGATTTGTATCAAAGAGCACACCCAGGTTCCTAACTGATGACAGAGACTTGACAGACCAGCCATCAAGTGTTAGACAGTATTCAAGGTTATTACGTGCAGAGGTTTTTGACCCAATAATTAGAAACTCACTTTTTTCAGAATTAAGTAGTAGGAAATTACTAGTCATCCAATTTTTTATATCAGCTATGCATTCTGTTAATTTTGAGAATGTGTATGTTTCATCTGGGTGCGAAGAAATATAGAGCTGAGTATCATCTGTGTAACAGTGAAAACTAACACCATGCTTCCTAATGATATCTCTCAAGGGAAGCATGTACAGGATGTAAAGCAACGGTCCTAGTACTGAGCCTTGCGGCACTCCATACTGAACTTGTGATCGATATGGCACCTCTTCATTTACTGCTACAAACTGATAACGGTCAGATACATATGATTTAAACCATGCCAATGCAATTCCATTAACGCCAACGTAATTTTCAAGTCTATTCGAAAATAATTTTGTGGTCGATAGTATCAAATGCAGCATTAAGATCCAGTAACACTAATAGATAGATACAACAACGATCAGATGATAAGAGCAAATCATTTGTAACTCTAATGATGATACGGTCTAAATCCTGACTGGATTTCCTCACAGATACCATTTCTTTCTAAAAAAGGAATACAGTTGTGAGGATACTTTTCTAGTATTTTTGATAGAAAAGGTAGATTCGAGATAGGGGTAGGTCCGTAATCAACTAATTCTTTGGGATCAAGTTGAGTTTTTTTAATAAGAGGTTTAATAATAGCCAGCTTAAAAGTTTTTGGTACATATCCTAAAGACAAGGATGAATTCATAATATTAAAAAGAGGAACTTCTGGAAGCATCTCTTTCAGTAGCTTAGTAGGTATAGGGTCTAACATATATGTTTTTGAGTTTGATGATTTAACAAGTTCAGATAATTCTTCATCTCCTATAGCAAAGAATGAATGGTATTGTTCCTCAGGGGGTCTATACCACTGTAGTTGGCGTTTGCATGGTTATAATTTTCTCTCTAATAGTATTAATCTTGCATGTAAAAAGTCATTACTACTGCGATTACTACTTTATTTCTCTTTAATATAGTCACTGTATCAAATAAATACCTAGGGTTGTGTTTGTTCTTGTTGAAAAAAGTTAGCAGATCTAGCTGTTTTAAGGCCTTTCTGTATGCAATAATACTTTCCTTCCCCAAAATGCAAAATACTTCTAGTTTTGTTTTCTTCCAGCTGCGCTTAATTTTTCAGGCTGCTTTCTTGAGGGCCTAAGTGTGCTCATTATACCACAATTTGTTTTATTATCAAAGTTCTGTAGTTTTCATTTTTGGGGGCAAAACATATAATGCAATGCAATATTATGATGGTTGAGAGATGTACAAATAAATGTTCTCGAAAAGCCTGTTATATTTGATACTTACATTTTGCCATTATTTTTATGTGTGGTCTATTTTTTTATCTGTCAAAGTAAAATGTGCTGGAGACTGTATCTTTAAAACGTGGTATTTTCTCCTGCCGTTCACATGGACGGGCATACACACTTACACACTCATTCCCCAAACCACCATCTGCATCAAATTGGACACTGACATAAAGAAAGTGCTGTGCAAGTGTGGACTGTTGGTGGTCTCCCTTCACTCACGTCCTGCCCCATGATTATACACCTTCCTTCAGACTCTGAGTGCTGAAGATGCATATCTGAGTTAAACAGCCCTTCTTGTGCTTAAATCAAGACAAATCGGCTTATTCAGATCCAGACGTCCATGTGTCTTTAAGCTTGCCCCAGCCCTGGCGAAGCGCCATTCTCTGCCTGTTCTTTATGATGCTAATGGACTTCCATATCTAATAAATCCCTGTAGATTTGAAGTGTGGAGATGTTATGGCTCGCTTGTTGGAATCCTCGCTCCAACCCCCCTCAACACACATACACCTTTATTCCTTAATTCATCACTCGACTTATTTTCCTCCCCCTACTCGTCGCCGTCAAAACACATGCAAAAATTCCTGACCAGCACATACTTCCTCGTGGTTTCCTGCTGAAAAACCTTGTAAGTTTGAGGAAAAGAAAAATCTAATGTGAAAACATAAATTAAGGTACAGGAGGGCTTGTGTTACGCCACAAGGTTTTAGCACTGCTGAAGCATGTCTGCCCTGGAGGTGGCCTGGGCGGGCTCCACATTTCCTGCCTGCTCTGGTGTTTGGCAGAAAATCCTCTTTGGTGCTCTGGAAGAGCTTTCGGATGGCATGCGGAAGAGGGATGGAGTAGGATAACACATAAACAAGAGAATAGGGAAAATAATCAAATAGGCACAAGTAGCCTAACAAGGGAGTCCATTGTGTCCATTTCCTTACACATATCTGTTTTAGATCAGGGTTTCCAGCTTTTAAAAAAATTCTTATTTAGATCTATCTTTATTCTAGAAATTTGTTGACATCATAGGCCTAGTGCATATTGTACTGGATATCATTCGGGAATCAGCATTATCATTAATAGGCATTATCAAACTTACCAAGTGGCACATATATTCTGCTATGAGTGCTACTCAATGTGCAAAGCTTGCAGTCTCAGCATTCAGCGGTCTGACATTTCTTAATATTCGCTGTCATCCAAGGCAGCACTGTCAGTCTGCTCATCTGTGTAACTGAAACTGGCGCTACTTTCATGTCTTTCGTATCACTCTGCAGACTCCTTTTGTTTCATACATTTGATGTTACATTCCGTCTCAGATATAATAATTGTAGTGGAAATAATATCAGAGGACTTCAATATTAATATTACTGTATTGTTGCAGTTTGTTGCTAGGCCAAAATTTTTTGTACATTGCAATGTAGATTAGCATTAAATTAAGCATTAAAGTCCCAGTGAACCGGAAGTAGCAAGTTTGAGTTTTCTTCAGTGCTGTGACGTATTTCCAAGTGAAACGGAATATTGAATAGAGGGCAAGGTTTTACTTCAGCGCTCCTCCTCTCCATCTCGTGCTCATAGCAAACTAACGGTTGGAGGGGAGTGGTTAAGGAAAGAACGCCGTTTTCAGACTGGAAGTTACTTTTCAGATTTTGATTAAAGATTACCGCGACAAACAATTTTTTTCTGTGTATTAAGTTGCATGGATTAATTGCAACTAAGACCTTTAATATGTGCTAACAAAATAAATAGGGTAAATTTTGATTTCATGAGGACTTTAAAATAATATTTAGGTAAAATTATAAAAGACTTTTATCTGATAAAAAGTATAAATTATCAGTCAGAGGGTATGTAGTATGGTTATGTTGTAGATTGTGAAGGTATGTAGTAGATTGTGTGCATGGAGTGTGGTCTACAATGCAAAAAAAAATAAAAATGTCAAAGAGCAGCACTTTTGAAGAGTTCTCGGAGTATGCATTTATTTGTTGTTTTGGGACCTTTCATACACCCTTGTGCAATGCGACGCCAGACGCGATGCAAGTGTTCTTTGCTAGTTTCAGCCCGACGCAGTTATCATTTCCATGTCCAGACATTTCTAAGTCAATAGCGCAGTATTTTTTGCATTATTTAAAGGGCGCGTTAGTAATATGCGCATAGACGGGTACACAATGAGCATACACTCTGCTTATTACACACACAGGGGCGCACAGCAGCACACAAACATTTTTAAATATTAAAAATAAAAGGATTTCTCTCTGGAGAAGCGTTCAGTCTTTCCGCTCACAAATCCGGCCATGTAAATAGTGAATCCGCCATGGTGCTTGCAATGGCTTTTAAAGGGAATGGGAGATGAGACTCTAATTTATTGCACTTTACGCCCAAAATACACCCATGACTCATTAAGAGACTAGAACCCTTTTGGACCATGCACCTGGTGTGCCAACCATTTTTTCTGTTATTAAACTGGCAAAAGTGGATTCAGACACACCCTAAGTGCACCTGTGCCATGTGCTCAGATTGTTAAAATAGGGCCCTTAAACTATTGGATACAGAGCGTAAAAATGGACTTAAAAAATGTCTTGTCCTGTTGTGCCCTATATAGGCCATGATCAGCGAGTCGACATTGCAACTAGCAGAGCATTAAAGTCGACTAGTCTGTGCAACCAGCTTTTATTTGTTGTTTATGTTGTGGATATTTAAGCAAAAAGTTTGCTTCACTTCATACTGTCAGTTTAACAGCATAAACTGTGCAAATATATTTTAAATGCTTACATTTTGTCCATTCTCCCAGTACGGCTGTACATGCTGTGCGTACCATGAGTACTCCACTACTTTATAATTTATTATGTAGCCTAAGTATTTCTGTCAACTGAACCAGCAAATTAATCATTATTGTGTGTTTTTATCTGTGAACTGGTCAAATGTGTTTGCAAAATCATCTGAATAGATTCTCATTCATTTGGATCACTCTCTCAATGAATTACCAGAAAGTATCGAAAGCAACAAGTAGCGCAGTTTTTCAGGTGTTTTCCTATGTGAACATGCGCTAAATGGATGTCTTTGACAATTTTGATGCTTTTTGCAGGTTTCACATTCAAAACGTTTAAAACGTGTCTAGTTAGATACAGCAGGTTACACTCGTTCTGCTGAACCATTGCTCTCACTGATGGCCTGAAAGGTGTGTAATGGTTAGGCTACGCTTTGACTTTTTAGTGTTAAATCCACATCCTTGAATGAGCGCAGGTTTCTAGCGTCTTTTCTTGAACATCTCAGGTAATATCTCATTTCAGAAGCAGCCAAAATTTGAATTTAACCGCTTACTGCACCCCCCCAATCACCAACCCTTACCCCATATGATTTATCTGTGTTGTAGAAACTTAGAAACACAATGAAGCTGAACCCACAAGTCTGCTCATGCTTCATTTCAAATCTGAGGATCTTATCTCTAAAACTATGAATTTTATTAAACATTTTGTAAGACCATGTCAGAGTGAGTTTTTAGAGAATGCTGATAAGATGCTAATAAAATATTTTATTGCCCTGTAAACACCCACTTGCACTCTATTGTCGAAGTCCGCGAGGCAAACTACCTTGTTCATGTTCTGTTGTTCTCACTCCAAGAACCTTTCACACCTCCGCCGGTACGAGACCTAATCTCATTATTCTTTTATCATTATTCTTTTGTTTGTATTCAGCCATTATTAGCCTTTATTCTGGCATTACATGGCTTGCCCATCTATCTATCTATCTATCTATCTATCTATCTATCTATCTATCTATCTATCTATCTATCTATCTATCTATCTATCTATCTATCTATCTATCTATCTATCTATCTATCTATCTATCTATCTATCTATCTATCTATCATCTATCTATCGACTTCTATTAGATCTATTAGATATTGACTTCTTGATCTGACACATTCCACTGTCAGATGGCCTTTCCTTACATGCATCTGTGCTTTTTCCATCATGTCCTTCTGCCTATCCTTCCTAGAGCAGTGTATCATCAGGGTTTAAACCCAGAGAGCAGAGGGCAAATATCTGCTGATTGAGGTAATTTAGCCCCATGAGGCCACACTGTCTTTTTAATAGGCATGTGTCAAGATCAGTAAGGAGGAGGGGCTGCAGGCTGTAAAACCTGACAGATTGGGATATATTTATTACATTTTGTTCACAAGACAGTAAAAAAACTTTTATGAACACAAAGTGACATTGTGAAGTTCGTAAAGGTTTATGCATACTGGCTTATGTTAAAACTTCTGATATTGCTTATTGATCCTACATTTATCCATTACCACACCATTCATCAGGGGCTTTTTATGATCTTGTCTTAAGAAATTGACAGCTCATTTTCTCCACCGTGACACAAAGCACTGAACGTGTGGATTCGGTGCAAAATTGAAGGTTATGTATTCTTTATGGTGAGATGATCAATTGTAACCTCAGCCTGTCTGCAGTGGCCTATTTTAATGAGGGAGACGAGACCAAACTCTGTGTCCTGAGAGAAGAGCCTCAGAAAGAGAATAATAAAGTTGGACAATCAACACATGGAGGATTGTGTCAGAGAAGTAAATGGGGGCTCTTTTTTCCTCCCAGAAAGGTCAATTATGTTCGGTGACAGCTTCCTCTCAGGTAGTTACCCTGTCATCTTCCTCTCTTCCTTCACTGCAGACTCCACTACATATTTAATACTTTTTTCCTGACTTATTTCAATCCACCATCAGACGGAGGCCCAAATTGGCAGGGGTGAGAAAAGAAGGTGAATAATTCTCTTCTGCATTAACATGGTTGAGAGACTGATTGCCCTTTCGCGTCTAGAGAACGTGAGTCGAGGCCAAAGGAGCAGAGGTGAGAGAAGGTAGGAAAATGACATTGTTCAGCCTTGAGAATGCCATCGCTCTTTAATCCGGCACAGATCGCAATTCTCCCTCGCGACGCTGCCTGCGACCTGCCGATGTCTCACAAGGTTCTTTCTTCTTTTCATATAGGCTTAATTAAGTAAGCTGGGCTTGAAAATCAGGAAATAAGAGGTCAATTTACAACTTATAGAATGGAGAGATCAAATCAACTCGCTGGCAATTAACAAGGGAATGAGTGAGAATAAAAGATAGGATTCTGCTGCCGAGGGTCTCTTTTAGTACTAGTGCTGTAAAGGATTAGTTAGAAGGTCATCTAAAACCACGGAATGACCTTGAAGATTAGACCCCCACGCAGACTCCATTCTGTCCCAGTGTAACCAATCTAGGCTGCCCCAAGGATGGATCTGAGCTTCCTTTGAGGCCCATGGCAGCTCTGGCTGGGGCTCTTCTGCTCTGTGAGCTTCCGCGCTCATCAACCTCTGTGTCATTGTATCGTTTACAGAAGGAGTGCTAAAAGATTTTAAAGTGCATACATAATGAAAGGACTTTTCCTGCTTCAAAACCTTTCCTGCTTCAAATTTTTGAAAATCAGTGAACACTTCAGTTAAACAGAAAAACTCCTGATCTCAAACTAACTAAGTGCCATCATTTGAAACCTGCACAAGCTTGATGTACCAAACATGATGTAACTAACCTGTTTCCAAATCTATCTGGGCCAAAATATCAAACCTGAACAATGTCGGATGGTGGTAGTGCGTGTCCATCCCAATAGATTTGTGGTAAATGTTGCCTCTAATATGAATAGAGAAAAAATCTAGTCATTTAAAAATATATATTTTTAAAATATATATTTTATATATATTTTTAAAAAGAATATTTCCTAAATTTTCTAACATATAAAATAAGCTTTATTTATTTATTTAAACTAGATTATGAATCCCACAATGCCAATGTCGTTTCAAACATTTGGGCAAGAATATTTCCTAACATGTAAAATATGCTTAAATAATTTAAAATAAAAATATTAATATAAAATTCCAGTTATAAGTTCCAGTGAAATAAATAAAAATATGGTATCACTTTACAATAATGTCTCAGTTGTTAACGCATTAAAGGTACACTGTAACATTTGGCCCTCTCAGTTAGTAAATAAAACTGCATGCATTTTGCGGAAGAACGTTGATTTGGTTGTGCTTTGGTTCTGCATGACTGTCCAGATAAATATATTTATCCTACTGCTCATAACTTCTTTGAAAATAAATTCCAGCACAATGCTGTAAGAAATGACCCTTCACAATAGATAATGCTTAATGGCAATTTATCTGTTCAATAAAGTAGGCCTACCTTACTCACCTGTTGAGTAATGAAAACACCATCAACATTTCAAACCCCTCAGTTCTCGCCATCTCCGAAAAGCCAAGCCAACGTTGATTCTCATTTTATTATGAACTCTGTCGTGCTTTTTGCCATCAGACTCTCCTCTGTTCTGCATTTTTTAAAAACGAGATTCAAGATTTAGTGTGCTCCATGTCAACCTTTCTTGCTTGTTGTTACAACTAACCTATGCCACTCCCACACCATACACGCGTTTGTTTTTTGTTGTTTTTTTGCTGGTGTAAATTATACAATATAACAACATACAATATAACACAATATTAATAATTAAATGATTCATTTTCTTTTTATTCTTTAAAATACATAATATCAGCGTCATATGCATACATGCTAACATAATAATCATTACAATTCAAGTCTTTTCATATAATAAAACCTGAAAGCCAAAGAAAGAAAACATTGATATTTTGTTATATTTTTAATTACAAGATTTACAATATAACAATATCATTCAATATTACTATGAAATATGGTAATGCCGTAAATGAGTCATACCTGTCGCAACATCCCTTCTCTGCCTTAAAATAACCTTTTTATCATAGTAAAATCTACATATCGTTCCCAACAAAAGTACTGTTTAGTGTAAAACATATTGAAGATTAGTGGACTTGCAGTCGATGATTAACCATTTCCTCACAAAAGTGGCTTATTCCAACGCTATCTCACGACCAATTTGTACGTATTTTACGAGGTGGCTAATTCGTACGAATTTGTGATATGTACGAATTTGTGTAAAATACGTACGAATAGCCGTGAGATTGGGTTGTTTACTCAGTGTAGTGAAGCGTCTTCTCCATTGACATCCATAAAAAAAAAAACGACCTCTTTTCTCCTTCCCTATATGTACTGACACAGCCTCAGGGTTAGCATTAGCCCTTACTGTTTTTTGGCTAAAGGTTGCAGACTTGTCATAGTGGCTTTGGGCATATACACTTATAGGGGGAGGTGCCTGTGCTATCCACGTTAGTGAATTTCGGGACGGAGCTATCAAGAGTACAGTGCTGTCACTGGGGCGGTACCCTAAGGTACAAAAGTGAAAAGGTACATCTTTGTACCTTACTCCCCCCAAAATGGTACATGTTAGTACCTTAAAAGGTACATATCAGTACTTTAAGAGTGCGTATTTGTACCTTAAAGGTACATATCAGTACTTTAAGAGAGTGCGTATTTGTACCTTAAAGGTACATATCAGTACTTTAAGAGTGCGTATTAGTACCTTTAAAGGTACATATCAGTACTTTAAGAGTGCGTATTTGTACCTTAAAGGTACATATCAGTACTTTAAGAGTGCGTATTTGTACCTTAAAGGTACATATCAGTACCTTAAGAGTGCGTATTAGTACCTTAAAGGTACATATTAGTACCTTTTCGGCCGTGTTTGTTTTGGTGATTTCAAATATCAACAGTGTTTCTCAGAAATCGCTTACTGCACCTTTAACCTTTGTTAATGTCTGTTAACTAATGATAACAGATACAACTTTTGATCTTTTGAATGTACTAGTAAATGCAGAGATTAATATTAGATTAATAAATGCTGCAAAGAGTATTGTTTATTGTTAGTTCATGTTAATTAATGTATGGGTAACTAATATTAACAAATGAAACATTATTTTTAAAGTGTTACCAAAAATACAGCAGAATCTAAAAGTCTGATGATATTAAAAATCCTTTTATTTTTGCATATGCTTTTCCAATTCAATACAAATCTTCCATTAGCAATTATATATTTTACATATCATTTAGAAAAAGTGAAAATTAACTTATTTGGCATAAAATTAGGCATATAATCCCAAAATGTCAATAACACAAAAACAAAAAAAAAAAAAAAACAAAGCAAAAAACAATATAACTAAGCACCTGATAATGTATTAAAAAATGTTGCAGTCCAGTGTGCATGACTGTTTGTTTGTTTGTCTGAGCGTCTGTTTGCACGCTCATGTGTTTAAATGTTACATGATAGATGTTTGTGTATACTCTCTGATGAGCCTCCAGCTGTGTTTTCCTGGGCCCCTCTCTGGATGAACGAATCTCCAAACTAAATAAACCAGAGCAGAGCCTGATTAAGACCCATATTCCTCCCTGTGGGCCTTGCTAACATCTCCTCACCTGAACACTTGAACAATATGCAGATGAGAGACACAACCTGAAGATATAGCAGAAACCAGCACACAGAGAACCAACAGGGGGAAGCAGTGGTCCGCACTTCACTGCGTCTTTAAGGCCAGTAAATTAAGCCTGAGAGTGGACTGCAGCTTGAGAGCAAAGATTCAGTTTGTTGCAACTGTACATATTATTAGGCGTTTTATTTCAACTGTACATATTATTAGGCCTACTGTCAGGCTCTGTTGAGGCTGATTGTATGTTTGGGGTCCCAGAGACCTCAGTGCTGCAATAAAAATAAGAATGAATCTGCTATTTTCACTTCAAATAGTCACAGTAGGCAATAACAGGCTTTATATATATATATTGTTATATATATTGTTATATATACTGTTATATATATATATTTATATGTATTTAACGTAAGATACTTACATGTTTCCCGGAAGACAAATTAAGAACAATTTACCTTGATCTTCAAATTCAATATGTTTTCACCCCCATTCACATACTATTTCTTGCAAATATATCCAACATGTTTCATTAAATATTTTCATTTAAAGCTTGTTATCCAGTTGAAATATAGAAATGTATAGAGATATAAACACTCAGCTCGGCACATGCAAATTGGATTGACAGAGGAAGAGAGAGAAAGAAGAGAGTGCTCATGTTTATTCAGTTGGTGCTTCACCCTAGGACTGCATGAAGAATGCAAGAAAATGATTACGCAATAATGCCTTTGCTAGCTACAAAATATCTTTCAAAATAACACTGTTGCAAAAACCTTGTGGAATAATCACTGTTTACACTAGTACTTGATATACCATAACAAAATGGAAAAGTGAAACAGCTGTCCAAACTGAACCATGTCAAACAGCACATAATGGAACGTTTAGCCAATACGAATATAAAATTATAAGGTTGTCAATTCAACATTTTAATTTAGAGTGAATAATTAAAGAAAATAAAAATTCAATTTTAATTATGCGCTTGACCTGTATGTTTAGCTATAGATCAAAAAAGTTCTGCAGACGAAAGGCAGGCCAGTAGGTGGCGACAATGAACTGTTTATGAATCATTTAATCAATTGATTCATTCAAACACGGATTCATTTTATGAATGAGTCATTGATTCATTCACATTAACATTCACATGATTCGTTCAAACAAAACTGTACTGATTTATTCAGAATTCATGGCTGAATTCAGAACAGCATACATACTACTCTTACTATTTCTGCCATTTAAAGATATTTCAGGGAAGGAGTAGAATGCGAAATATCATGGTGTTTCGAATTCAGCCAGTTTCTGTTTGAGTAAGTCACTGAATCGTTCATTTAACTGATTTGGTCAAATGATTGATTCATTCACCAAAGAAGGAGACGCGCAAGAAGAACAAGAAGAAGAAGAAGAAGAAGAAAGTTTGAATCTGTTTTGCCTGCGCTTGGATTTTTTTTTCATTTGCGGGGCAAAATCAGACGAAATGGGGACATTTTGTCTAAAATGTAAGCTACTCAGCTTTAACCTCTTGTTTGTTGAACTGCTGTATAACAGCAATATCACGTTCGCATTTCTGTTGGTCTGAATATCATTACAATAATGTATGATATGAAAAGAATATGATTACTTGTGGCGTGAACAGCACACTTGGTCGTATATATAGCATATTTCTAAAACCACTTTTTGTAACGTCTGTTCAATGCTTGGCTTCCCTTCTCCAATAATGGGATTTCATAATATCCTTCTTTAGAATGAATACCCTTAGAGGTCATACACCACTCAGCCTTGATACTAACACTGGAATCTGAAGTTGCCCCTTACAGTCATAATTCTGTCTCATTTGAGTACCAATCCTTGAATAAAATTAAGAATAATACAGTCACCTACATAATACCTTTCTTATTTCTGCCGATTTAAAGTCTTGGACAATGCTGCCATTGCTGGGATTCCACTTAAACCCCTTCTCTCTTTGCTGAGGAGCCCAGAAGCCAAACCTCCAGAAACCTACTGAAAATGTTGGGTCGGATCCAGTCTTCCTTTGAGATATGTGGACTTAAAGTTGGATTCCATTTTCACTTTCCAGGTAATAAGAAAAGTTTCTTCTTTCGTCTGTACCACTCGCAGGAGATAAAACCCTGGAATGACTTTGTGGCGGAGAGATCTTAACACCACATAAGGCACCAAGAAGCTCTTCTCAACTATTATTACAGCTCTTGAAATAAGAAAGGAGAAGATATGGAGAGAGAGCGAGGAAGGGAAACAAGTTAGTCGCTAAATGCAATGGAACCTGGTTACAATTAGAGGGCGATTTCCAAAAAGGTCAATGAATTCAGATAATATCCTTAGAGGGAGGAAATTTAATACCATTTTTTTGCTGAATTAATTAATTGTAATATTAGGCTCACTCATGGGGGCTCTTTCTTGAGTGATTAAGCGAGCACATATCTTTAAAAGAGTCCTCAACCCTCATGGGTGTTGTGCCTTTGAACCCAGGGTGTAGGATATATTTATATATAATGCATGAGTCTAAAGTAATATACATAAATGTGATCTTACCTCCATCAGAGAGATGCTACAATTATTCAGATGAATCTCTTTTGCCCCATTAACTCTCAGCTTCATATGAACACATTTGATTCCTTGATTCATTTTCTTCTCTTTGGACCCCCTGTAGTATTTTTGGGGACCCTGGTTTTATTGGCAAATTCATAATGTTAGGTCATTGTTATTGTTAAAGTTTGTGATCATTGAACAAAATTTGGCATTCAATTGTGAAAGTGTTAAACTCAACGCCTCATTTAATAATCAAACTTAATATTCTAGACCAATCTAATCTATGTATTTAGTCCTGTCTGTCACATTCAAAAGATTCAGATACAGCAAAGCATCTCCTTGATGTTACTTTCATGTTTCCATCAAGACCCCGCCTCTGTTATAGAGGTCTGTGTTGTCCCAGGCCTCCTTTCCTGTCAATTGCTTTGCCCTGGGGAGAGTTACACAAAGACCTGCAACATGACAGCTTCCTTAACCTGCTGCCAACAGTCCCCAATCAACCTCTCATAATGCGTCATGTCCAGCAGGAAAATAACCTCCCTCATTCCCTTTCAGACTGGCAAATGCGTCAGTCACTCCCTACCCACTGATATGTCAATCAAACGGTTGCTTTTGAAATGCTGTGGGGCTGTTTTTTACAGCTCTACAGCTTTACAGAACCATTATCATTGTTCGGTTCCAATTCTGTTGGCATCTCATCATGGCGTTCTTTTTGAGAACTTGATCTTTCTGTTTGTCAGGTGAGATTGCTGGGTACAAATAGACTATGAAGGCTAGAGGCATGCCATGCAATAGCCACATTTATCATTTACAAACCTTCTTTATGGATCTCAAAGGTGCAGGTAGCCTGTGTATCTGAAACGTTCCCAGATACGAGGGCTGAAACAGGAAATTGTATTTTGTTGAGTGAAGGATGTCTCTATGACATTGCACATTGTGATTTTCTAAAACATCCTCTTGCCAAGTTCAGGGGTTAATGTTTTGGTGTCATAAACTGCTCTCCTTTTATTGAGCGTTTGTTGAAAACAGAATGTACTCTTAAATTCATTGCTTTTCCTTCTCCTCCTCACACATCCTCTCCTCCACTTTCTAAATCTGACACATCAGGTTTCTTCCACCGGTAATGATCAAAGTCGTATTAAAACGATGCTCGTTTCACACAGGAGGGGGGTAAGGGGCAATGTGTGTGCCTCCAGCTTCGGTTCCTGAATTAATTTTCAGTTGAAAATGTTGGTTTAGCGCAATCAAGTGATGTTATAAACATCCCTCTATACCTCAGGCGTTGTGCTACCATTCTCTGACCTTGCTAAACATTCAGGTGCAATTAATTATTTCAGCGAGATCTAGCGACTGCTTCAAACTGATTAGCCTCCCTGGGGGGTTGGACATTATTTTAAAAACACTTTCTCATCATGAATTTTAATCATCCCAAAATGTATCGATTAATTATTAATTAAGTAACTTTAAGTGATGCCAGGTGGGTATAATTTCAAAAAGAATTGGAAAAATCCTTTTGGGGGTGAAGACTTTAAAGTACAGGCGCTGTGAATTTATGAACCAAGTGTTGGCAGTTTGGTTTCTTTCATGTTCAAAAACACTTTTTTCCTCCCTAAAGTGGGTCTTTGGTCTTGTTTGGACAGAAGAGACTAACTATGGATATTTTTTTCCGCTTGTTTGCACGGAGCGCCAGTTCTTTGCTTCTAGCCCTAAGATATATTTAAAATTGAGTGCGCTTGCTTTAAATGGCAGAGCTGTACTATTAAACAGGTGCCACTGAGAGCCAATATGTGAATATGGGAACTTGTCTGAAACTATTCTTGACTGAAATGAGTACTTACATTCAACCCCTAAATAAAATTAAATACATACATGATGTCAGTTTTTGCCCCAATTAATTGAAGGTGTCGTTAAAATCTACATTTTAAATGTTGAAGCTTAAATAAAAGAAAGCTGTCAAATTCTGTCAGTTTTTTTTTTTTTTTTTTTAACTATGCATTTTTAATTAATCTTTCTTTTACTACCGTTTAAAAGTTTGTGGTCGGACTCTGTAATGTTTTTGAAAGAAGTTTCTTATACTTGCCAAGGTTGTATTTGTTTTTTTATTTTGAAATTTTATTCCTGTAATGAAACGCTGAATTACTCCAGTCTTCAGTGTCACATCATCCTTCAGAAATCATTCTAAAATGCTGAATTGGTGCTCAAGAAACATTTTATTATTATTATTATTATTATTATTATTATTATTATTATTATTATTATTATTATCTGCTGCTTAATATCTATGTGGAAACCGTGATGTGTTTTTTCAGGAATCTTTGATTAATAGGTTTAAAAGAACAGAAAATATTTTATATATTTTGTGACATTATACTGTATATATCTTTACTGTCACTTTTGATCAGGATAGATAGATAGATAGATAGATAGATAGATAGATAGATAGATAGATAGATAGATAGATAGATAGATAGATAGATAGATAGATAGATAGATAGATAGATAGATAGATAGATAGATAGATAGATAGATAGATAGATAGATAGATATATTGTTGCAACCTCTAAAAAGCTTTTTCTATAACATGCTCAGTGTAACATGCTCAGTGTTTTTCTGTAACATGCTCAAAACGTCACAAGTTTTTGAAATTTTCATAATTGCACTATAAATAATAAATAAATAGCCCAGGTAAGGCTGGTAGTACTCAAAAATCCCCTAGTTCTGTTCAAATAGATGCATATTAACCTATGCGGCAGGTCCTTGGTGAAAACACAGCAAATTACAAATTACCTGCCTGATTACGGCTGACCCCAAATATCCTACAGGCATGAATATTCATTACGAAATATATCCCAGTCTCGAAAAATTATTAATTTCTTCCTTCTCTATCTCCTCTCACTCTCTCCGTCTCTTTTCTCATCTGGGTGGACTGTGAATAAGAATGATTAATGAAATTCTCACACATACAAATTCATCATTCTCAGGGAGCCGGAATGGTAATAAGGATCCAATTAAAGACACAGTAGGAAAAGAGCAGTGGGGGCTTTAGATTCACACTGCACTCTGACTGCAGTGAGGGCAAGTGAGATAAAGAAGCAAAATCACTTAGTTTGCCACAATATGCTCCAATGTGCTGTTGAAATGCTACTTTTAAGATACACAACTGTTATTACAGTTAGTCAGAAGTTCACAGCCATGTTACTGAGCATATGACACCTTCGACCTCCTCTGCTCCACACCTTTGCTACCCACTCTGTTGTATTTACAGAGGCCTAAATCATGTTTTTGGTTGCTCTGCACCCCTGCCCGTCTGCACACCGCTTAATTTCATGTTCGGTTGGATTCTAAGATGGCTCATCCGCCAGCCAAATATTTGTTGTGAGTTGGCGGGGTAATCTGTGGCTGAGTACATACACTTATCTTTGAAGCTGCCACTGGAAAGGAAGGACACTGGAGTCATGGAGGGCAGGAGGTTGTGTGCATGCTGAACCTTGTGATAACAGCATTTGGATAAATCCTCTGCACTGCCAATACTGCTTCAACCGTGAGGCATTAGGGCTGAATCCACTCTTTGAGACCACTTTAAAATGAACCTCAGGGTTTGCAATGGGGTGCTGTGGTAGACCAAAATGCAAGCAGGTCCTTAGGTGTATATATATATATATATATATATATATATATATATATATATATATATATATATATATATATATGCACTGTATGTACTATATGTGAATGCATGAGCCAAAACATTATGTTCTATCACAGGTGAAGCTCTGGGTAGATTGGATGGAAAGCAAACAATCTGTTCTTGTAATCAGCATGTTGGATGCAGGAGAAATGGACAGGAATAATGATCTTTGACAAGGGCCAAATTATTGTGGCAAGGTGACTGGGTCAGAGTATCTCTGAAATGGCAAGGCTCGTGTGTTTCTCCCAGTCAGCAGTGGTGAGAATTTATCGTCAGTGGTCCGAAGTGGGATCTAGGGACAAACCACAAACCGGCATCAGGGTTTTGGGCGCCCAAGGCTCATTGATGCACGAGGGCAACAAAGGCTATCCCATCTGGTCTGAGCCAGTAGAAGTCACACACAATTATAATGATGGTTATGGGAGGAATGTGTCACAACACACAGTGCATCACACTCATATGGAGCTGCGTGGCCGCAGACCAATCAGAGCGCTGACGACCCCTGTCCACCATCGAAAGCGTCTACAATGGACATGCGAGAGTCGGAACTTGACCTTGGAGCAGCACCTAGTTCGATGAGTCCCGTTTTCTTTTACATCACATGGACAGCCGTGTATGTGTGCGCTGTTTACCTGGGGAAGTGATGGCACCAGGAGGCTGAAATGACAAGCTGAATGAGGGAGTATGATGCTCTGGGCAATGTTCTGCTGGGAAACCCTGGGTCTGGCCATTCACGTGGATGTTTTGGAAATGGAAATTTGACACATGCCACCTGCCTAAACATTGTTGCAGACCAGGTACACCCCTTCACTCCTTCAAAGGTGTTCCCTGGTTGAAGGGGTGTCTTTCAGCAGGATAATGCACCCTGACAGACTGCACACATTCTTCAGGAATGGTTTGAGGAACATGATGAAGAGTTCAAGCTGTCATGGCCTCCAAATTCCCCAGATCTGAATCCAACTGAGCATCTGTGGAATGTGTTCTGGACCAACAAGTTTGATCCACGGCGACTCCACCTCACAACCTACAGGACTTAAAGGATCTGCTGCTAACGTCTTTGTGCCAGATACCAAAGGACACCTTCAGGGGTCTAGTGGAGTCCATGCCTCGGTGGGTCGGTGCTGTTTTGGCAGCACAAGGACATTATGTATATATATTCATTCCATAATATACACAATACACAATACATTGGACTGTCTATATATTGGACTCCACAATTACACGGGATTGTGCAATATACTTTCTACTGCTATTTATTTATCTATTATTGCCGCCATGTCAAGTTTGTTTCTTGTGTTACCTTTTCCTCAGTGTTGTATTTTTTTGCTGCTGTGTGTTACTGAGATGTACCTCAGGAGATGGACTTGAATATCGTTGTAATGCTGTGCAATGACAACAATAAATCAAATAAAATCAGACATGATCATTTTAGCCTAGTTTCTATTTTTTTTGTGTCATTTTTCTCCAACCACCCATGTATTAAACAAACATGATTAAATATAAAAAATAAGAAATATAATAATTTAGAAAAAGTATGTGAACCGCTTGCAGAATCTGTGAATAATTTCACATACAAAATGCATGTTATTTTTATTTAGTATTGTCCTGAATAAGATATTTTACATAAAAGATGTTTACATTTTAAGACTTAAGACATTTATGCTGGAAAACTGAAGAATTTGCAGGACCTGGAGGATTTCTCTGAAGAACATTGGGCAGTTTAACTGCTCAGGACAAACAAGAGACTCATGAACAACCATCACAAAACACAAAAACAGCCGTGGATCATCAGGGAACGACACAGTATTGAGAATCAGTGGTTCATAAACTTCTGAACTTCTGTCTTGTGGACTAAATGTAATTTTTTTTAATGTAAAATATCTTATTCAGGACAGCACTAAATAAATTTTTTTGTATGATCTTTCTTATTTTGTTAAAATTATTCACATTTTCACAGATTCTGCAAGCGGTTCACATTCTTTTTTTGATGCTAAGCAGAAACAGGACAGTAGAATTTTTATAAACTGTGGTGATGATGATCGTGATTGTTTTTAAATCACTACTCAAATTGAACATGTAGAATATGTGAATGAACAGAGTAAAAAGGATGTTGAATGAGACAAATTATAACATTTGTTCTATTACGTGCTTCTTTTTGCCATACACAATAACTTTGCCTGTGCTAATTAACAATTAGCAAAGACTCTGTGGCTAATTGTGTTATTCCTCGTAATTAAGGGGCTAATTACTAGAATGTCAATTTAGATTTAATTACTAAGTGCTTTGGTAATTCCCAGTGAGCATAAGTTACCATTTCCGACCCTTTTCCCTGTCTGTTCTTTTGACGTTTTTTCCATACCTCGTTCCCTTTGGATAAAAAAGGAGAGAGAGAGGAAATATGTAAATAAAAATAAATGAGAGAGGTGTTTGAGCTTGCCAGATCTGTTATCAAGACTGCAAAGCTTAATGATTAATGAAAGGCTTTACCTCAGGGTCTCCAATTAGAGATGTTTTTTTACAACAAAAAAAAAAGAAAAGAAAAAAAGAAGAGCAAGCCACTAGCATCTGTTGGAGGAGATTAATCTGTGACGTTTAGTTTCACTAATGCTACAACATACTATGTAATCCTATGCATGTATATGTGAAACCTGTACTGCCAAACTCTCGAATTGACCACTAATGGGTGCTATTGGCTTAAACATTGTCCGGTCCACGTGAAACGAGCAAATTGGCAACGGCCTACAGTTCCTCTAGCTCTCCTGTTCCTTCCGCATAACGGCTTTGATTTTCATCCTAACTGTCTGACTCCCTCAAACCGCTGCCAAAATACAATAGGACAGGGTATAATATATATAATTACACCCACTTACATTAGCCATTATGCCAGTGAAGCATTCCTTGGAAAATGACACACGACCTGTCAAGACTTCATTCACGCCATTAATAAGCATCATTAGTGTCTAGTTTGAATACCTCTCTTGCACATTGCAGTCATTTCAACATGTCATATATTTTAATTTGAGGCCAAAAATAGCTGTGTGGATATTATGCACTCTCACTTGCTAGTCTTTGTGATCTCTTAATGGCCAGGAAGTTCAGAGTCTGACCTTGGATTTGCTCTCATTGGAATTAAAAATTCTCGGCCCCTTAAGAACTATCCACCGAAAATGTGCCAGCGTGTCCTTGTTGTTGTTTATGCCTTCTGTTGAACCATTCAAAAATGATTTGCATCATATCATTAACTCACTTTTGAGGAATGCCCGTGGGAATTGATACAGTTAAATTGAAGAGGAAAATAAGATTTCATAAATCCTCCCTTGAGCTGGATCTCAATGCTGGTTCTTTCTCTCTCTCCCTAGAAATCTCTCCATCCAGCATCCCTGTCCCCCAGAAGTGGCTCCGCTGCCCCTGATGACGAACTGATGAAAGGAAACATCTCCATGTTGCTAGAGCGCAACTGAACCTCCCACAGGTACTGCTGGAAAATAAAGACAATAACTCATGCTTTGATCTGAGTAAGTCATTAACTTCACTTCGCCTTGTTTACTGCCTTTGACAAAAGCAGCTTAAGGGGCTAATTAATTGTAAAAGTGCCGCACAATGGTTAATTAGCCGGCATGTGTTGTCAGTGATGTACCTTGGCAGACTTTTGTAGAGGCCTCTCCGTCGTCTGCCTTCTCGCGCTCCTCCCACAGTGCATTCTGTGGTGAGGGGTGCCATTGTTCATTCGGGGGTCTAACATTTTAGCTAGTAAGCCCATGGGAGGTCACCATCAGAGAATCCTCAAGGTCCCCTTTAAAGAACGCTGATATGTCATGAACACGCAGGGCATCTGAGGTTCAGGGGCAAATGGATTCACATATACAGTAATTGACTGGCAATAATGGGTTAGAAGGGCAAATGGAAAGTGCCGTATAAATGTATAGCACAGTCAGCCGTGTCCCCATTCTTTGTTCAGATTGGAGTGATAATGAAATGTGTGATAGAGACGATGCTGTTGTGCTCTTTGTTTATATCCCCGTCTGCATGGTTGTGTCTTGATGCTCCATTTTCACTGTTGATGGCAATAATTTAAAATAATAAATTGAAAAACATCTATGGATGGATGCTTATATATTTAATATTTTAATAATTTTGAAATAATAAAACATTAGTGGCCACCAATAATTATTTAATTTCAAAATTATTAAAATAATAAATATATATTTAACATGAAATAAATAAAAATCGATAAAATGCCAATAAAAATAAAAAATAAAGCAAATTAAGAAAATACTTTTAAAAATTAAATTATATATATACACTCACCTAAAGGATCATTAGGAACACCATACTAATACTGTGTTTGACCCCCTTTCGCCTTCAGAACTGCCTTAATTCTACGTGACATTGATTCAACAAGGTGCTGAAAGCATTCTTTAGAAATGTTGGCCCATATTGAAAGGATAGCATCTTGCAGTTGATGGAGATTTGTGGGATGCACATCCAGGGCACGAAGCTCCCGTTCCACCACATCCCAAAGATGCTCTGTTGGGTTGAGATGTGATGACTGTGGGG
>CM031953.1:14997408-15042408 GCA_018749465.1 Paracanthobrama guichenoti | reverse complement strand
AGGGTGAGCCCGAAGATGGAGATGAGGATGAAGATGGATATGATAACTTGATAAGATAACTTTGATTTTATATGATGGTTTGGTGATATTCGTGTTCCACGATGGTACAATGTTGCCTAAATGCGTTTGTTCAAGGAGTGTCTGGTTAAAGAAATTGATGTTTTTCATAAATATATTTATTTTTTCCACATGAAAATGTCAAATGTTTCAATTTGTCCATTATGGTACAATGTTGCCTTCAGGCAACAAACTTTTAAAAAATAAAAAAAAAAGTAAAAAAAAAAAAGTAAAAAAAAAAAAAGTGACATTTTTTATTGATATTGTTATAGTGTCCAATTTTAAGCAGGAAAAACACCACAGATATTTTTTTTCCTCAGTGAAATGATATTGCGTACCATAGAGGTTTAACTATCATGTGTACAGTGGAAAACACACACACAACATATATGTATATATTTATTTATTATTATAAACATATTACGTGACTGTTAAAATAAATAATGTTTATATGCAATATACACAAGATCTGTAGGAAAATGTGGCTTTTAATATAATATAATATAACTTGTAATATTTAATATAACATTAAATTATATATTTTAATATTAAATAAAATATTAATGTTAAATTATATTATATATTATAACTCTTAATGTTTAATAAAACTTTATTATTAATAATAACAATAATAATGCTTTATTTTCAGCCCTCAGATTTAAAGCCAAGTCTAATCCTAGTAATTACAGCTTAATAATATGACGCACACTTTCACAGTTCTTTGCTTTTCCCAAATCTCTTTATGTAACTCAAAAGTATGACTGACTAAAACTATATATATATAAAAAGAAAAATGAGGATTGGGTGGGGGTGGGAATGGAGGTCTAAGAAAAAAATTTACATTTGAATGAGAAAAAGGCAGTCGACAGCCGTTTTTTCTTGTGACATATTTCTCCCATTACAGCAAATTAAATTCATTCAATTAGGCCACTAATCTCACAGCTTTCTACTCCACGTCAGCTGAGGTGTCATGAAATTTCTGTTTTATATTACAGTGTTTATGATTTTGTGCTATGTAACATCTCATTACATGCATTGAGATGGATGGATGGATGGATGGAACTATCTGTGTACTATCTGAACTTTGCAAGCAACCACCAAACTGGCATTACCCAGTGGTGTTTTGTGGAAGTATTGTCTGTAAAGCAGATGTCAGAATATGAGGAGCATTCATATTGAACTTCAAGGTCAAGGAGCTGCCGCTGATTATCTGAAATTAATCAAAGCCCTGAGGGCAGCCTGCTGTAAATAGACTCACGAGCACATCAGGGATTTTCACCACGTGAAGCTGACTGCCCCTCGTCATTTTCATATTCAGTTTTGGATATTACGATCTGGCAGGATCTTGTTAATAAGGGTGTGAGCGAGTCACGCGTCTGCCTCAAGACTGAAAATAAAATTGATGTCATCATCTCCTCTTAAAGCTTTAATCATTGATGTAATTGAAAGAAATGCTACAGTGGGCGCCGCACACCATGTCTTTTGATTCAAGACATATACAGCCATTTAGACAGTCTGTGCGTATGTGCAGGGTTGCAGGAGTTAAAGTGAGGGGATAAGAGGGGTCCTCCACGTCGTCTCGGCACCGGGGGGCCCGACGCACCCACCACACGCTTCCCATCTCCTTCAGCTCTCCTCTAGTGCTGCCGTGATTGGCAGAGATGTTAAGTGCCATTTGACACCTGAGAGGGTGAAAATTTGTGCGAGTGGGCAGTAATGAATTGGAGATGTCTACGCAATTAAAATCACTGTTAATTTCTCCAGGGAGATGCCCCCGAGCCCATGAATCATAGGACAGGAGGAGGGATGGAAAGATTGAAGGATGAGTCACTGGCTTTCCTGGATGGAGAAGAATGAGGGCCCCCACTGCACCTCTCGCATCGTTGGCTGTTAAGCATTTTTGATTAAGAACTCGCTTGATTTTTGTTCTGCTTCTCGTTTGGTGGAAATTACTGTACTTTGGTTATCATCCACATTCGGATATGATTGTAGCACTTGTGATGTTCCAATCAGCATTCATTGACACTGATTGAGATATGCATTGTTTCAGAGGGAAGGAAGGAACCCTGCTCGGTTATGTCGGTCCATCTCATGCCAGATACTTCACTTGGTTTCTTTCCTCACAAAAAGTTACAGGAATATCCTGTCACTCTGGTTTCCTGGCAGATGATCTGGGTAATGTCAAAAGGAGTAACATTATAAACTGGGAAAGTTTTCAGTTCACCCAGCGGACGGTTGTGTTTTTGTTTGCACTTGGCTAACGCTACACTTTCCACATATCCTTTGGTTTGTTCTGCTTGATCCGTTCGCGATGGCACAATGAGCTCGTTTTACGGCGCATTTGGCATTCTTTCAACCTCAGTAATGTCACCCAAGTGCTGAAATCATTTATGAAAAATGTAGAAGTGTAATTTCTGTCGGAGTTCAAGCCAATTAATAAAACCTGTCAAATTCTTTCCTTCTTTGACCAACATGGTGTTCTCCGAGGAGGCCCAAACACTGACCTTGCCGAGCCCCGAACGGCCCAGCTGCTGATCAGAGTGTCACCATACTCAGGCGTTCTCTGACTGCCATGTGTTTAAATTGCCTCCCACTGGCATTCAAATTACAGCCCCTATCTCGTCTGTTGAGATCTGGTATTACAGCGAGTCCACCATCTCCCTTCACACATACACACACACACGCACGCCACCCAAGCACATAATGAGGCAAAGTCATCTCCTTCTGAATCCCCACTGGGTGTACCTGTGAAGTGTAAGGCCCAGATGCGCTATTTTCGGGATCTCGCTCTTTTAATTTATTTTCATGATTTGGTGATAATAATAATAATTGTGCTGTAGGTGCTGCATTGAAATTAGCTGACACTTCCTCGGGCGTTATCACTCAGCCATCGCATCCAAAAGTGCCTCTTCCCTGCTCGCATGCCTTCACTTCTTCATCTTTTGCCGTGCGTTGACACAAAGGCTGTCGAAGCAGTTCTTCCTTCATTTTCCTTTCCCTTTTTTCAGCATATTCAAATCAGGTGTTTGAAAACTAACCTTGTTTGAATTGTAATGCCGCAACGGAGGGTTTACAATTTACTGATACAGCGGCATAATAGGAAGCGGAGCGGGTCTGAATTTGAAATGAATTAAATTTCTGCTTGTCTGTATTCTAATCACAATGTTACATGATAGCTTACAAGAGTGTCTTTGAGACCGTTTCTAACTAAATAAATTTGATTTTGAAAGGGTGTGTTTGGCAGATTGGCTTCTGCATATTTTTACCGCCAGCCAGGTGCTGTCATGGATAAAGTACCTAGTTTATTGCACATAATAGGATGCAAGGATTGCAAAATATACATGAATTCTATTTGACAGAGAGAAGCAATATCACAAAGACTCCCGCCCGCCCGGAGATGGCATTTACCCACCATTCAGATGGCCCATGACGCCCACACCGGGCATAGATTAATCAGTATGCTAAAGAGAGCGCTAACATGTACCTGTACACGTGTCGCATTTTACCCTCATTCTTGGCTGAATAACAAAGAATACTTTACTTTTCTTTTTTTTTGTATTTAACTATTCTGTGCTGTTATGAGTCATTTTCACCCAGTTTGTGTTAAATTTTATTTTGTTAAAGCTGCACTTTTTTTGGTTAAAAATGATCCAAAATCAATTTTTGAGCTAGTACATAACCAGCCAGTGTTCAAAACTAACTCCTTACCCATTCACAATAGTAAGCTTGTAATGTGTTCTAATTTGAGTACTGGTAGGTTTCCGCAGGAAATATAAGCTTGCCGATATAAGCTTTTTAGGGCCAATACTGATACTGATTTTAACAAACAATTATTGGCCGATTCCAGTACCGATATATGTAACTTGCCCTCTTATTTGAAATTTTGTCATTAAAATACATTGCTTTGATCATGTTTTTTACACTCTCAGAAAAAAAGGTACATTGCTGTCACTGGGGCGGTACCCTAACGTACATAAGTGAAAAAGTACATCATACTCACCCTTAAAAGGTACATATCAGTACTTTAAAGCGGTGGTAAAACACATTCTTTTGAAGGCTTTATTGTGTTTGCGGGGTTCACTGTAACATGTTCATGCTTCGTTTTTAAAAAATTACATTATTTTTCATATATTTTATATATATTTTACCTTTATGCTACTCTGCTCTATCCCTCCTTGTAAAAACGGTCTGATGGTTTCCGGGTTCTATGAAGCCGGTCCCTCAAAAATACGCAATGTGCTCAGATGGGTTAGCTGGCCCAGTGTGTTGTGATTCGCTAACCGCCTACGTTTTTCGGAAACGTCACGCCCCTTACCTTTACCGGTAGTCTGTGCTTTGGTAGTATTAGAATCTATGTTGATTCTAGCGATTATAGGCAAATATCTGTCGCAAGAACTATTAACCCAAAACGAACACTATACATTGGCTTTACTATAGTAGCCAAATCAAACACAGAGCCATGTTTAGCATGCCTGTAGACAAAGAAGCATGTAGATAGACAATACACAAAAGCTCTAATCAAAGAATAATTTACACTAATTCCAAGTTCGCTGTTGAAATTTTAAAAAGTTTGTAACGTTAGGTGTTTGTCGGATAACGTTAAGTATGAATGAGCATTTAACAAACTGGTTTGCAGAGCCAAACAGCGTTGTCATTTGTTTACTTCCTTGCTACAATGTACAATTAACAATATGAACTATTACAGGAAAACACATCGACGAAAAATAAATCATACTTACAGGTTGTGGCCCGTAAACAGCTTCTGTTTTTAAAGTTGGAACTGCTCCGTCTTTCAGGACAAGCCGTTGTGCGAATCCTGCATTGAACTCGCGAAGATTGTGGAAGCTTTCCTCCGTAAAATGTGCAGCACAGAGAGCGAGATTTGGGTAATAATTATGAGGGACCGAGTTAAAAATAAATGAACCATTGATCCCTAACTCCCCCGTCCCTGGGAAGGCTGAACAAAGTGGACCTGCAATCCGGATGAAAATAACAGCGTTTCGTCGGCATTGCAGCAACAACACTCCAGCCTACTAACTATACCACAACAACTCTTCTCCACAGCAATAAAAAATGGCCTCACCCCCCTTATTTAATATTCTCGGAGGAGGGGTTTATGTAAATATTGGGGTTGGTGATGTCAGCAACCCTGGAGGAATGTCTGTAGTCCCTACCGGCCGTTTGCTGTAGTCCTTAGTAATTGATTTCTTTAAAAGCAAATATCTCCCTTTGCTTTAAACTTTGAATGTTGTAACTTTGCAGATGTTGTTTATGCTCAAACAGCAACATTACACACTAGCTAAAGTTAGAAAAGTGAAATTGTGTTTTACCACCCCTTTAAGAGAGCGTATTAGTACCTTAAAGGTACATATTAATACCTTAAAGGTACATATTAGTACCTTTTCAGTTTTGTACTTTAGGGTACCGCCCCAGTGACAGCAATGTACCTTTTTTTCTGAGAGAGTATCATATATTTAGAAATGAATGCTGAAAGGGTTAGTTCACCCAGAAATGAAAATTAGCTCATGATTTACTCACCCTCAAGTCATCTTAGGTGTATAAGACATTCTTCTTTCAGACGAATAAAATCGGAGTTCTAATCCAAGCTTTATAATAGCAGTAGTTGTAGCTCTGTTTTTGAAGTCCATTAAAAATGCAACTGTCTGTCAAATAACATGCTCCACATGGCTCTGGGGGGTTAATAAAGGCCTTCTGAAGTGAATCGATGCATTTGTGTAAGAAAAATATCCATATTTAAAACTTTATAAAGTTCTGGCCGATTGCCTTCTGTGGAAAAGTGCTGAAAGTGCCTCTTGCAATTCAAAATGCATACGCGACGTCTGACAAGCGTAGCTGGTAGCGCAAGCATTATGAACTGCAGAGGCACTTTCAAGACTTTTCCCATAAATTGAATACGGAAGGCGATCGGCCAGAACTTTACTTTATAAAGTTTTAAATATGGATATTTTTCTTACACAAACTCATCGATTTGCTTCAGAAGGGCTTTATTAACCCCCCGGAGCTATGTGGAGCACGTTATTTGACGGGCAGATGCATTTTTTATGGACTTCAAAAACAGAACAATAATCACTGCCATTATTAAGCTTGGATTAGCCAGGACTTTTTTTTAATATAACTCTATATTTTATTCGTCTGAAAGAAGAATATCATCTAGGATGACTTGAGGGTGAGTAAATCATGGGCTAATTTTCCTTTTTGGGTGAACTATTCCCTGAAGTCTTCCATTGTAACCTGTAGTGGTTAAGTGTTTTTCAGTCACAAGATGACGCCAGACAGTCAACGACAGCGGAGTGACACGTTAAGCATATAAGTACCAGCCAAGATAACTGGTAGTACAAAAATGTTGCAATAAGGATATAAGAAATGCTCTTTGTTCTGTGTCTTTTCCTGCAGCAAGATTCTTTTGGTCTTCTTTATTTGGTGATATCTCTTGGGTCAAAGCATGGAAACAAAATTAAGGAAGTGACTTACAAAATACTTAACAGAATGTATCCTGCTAAGCATGTTCTGGAAAGATTTAAGCTAAAAATGTCATATACCTGTGAATTCTGTGCAAAAGAAACTATTTTGCATCTGTTTTTCACTGCATTTACTCAAGATTATGTTGGAAAGATTGAGAAACTTTTATTAATGGAAAACTGAAGTGTATGGTAGAAATTTGTATATTCCATGTCCTTTTTTTATACACATAAACATATACAGTTATTGATTTTATTAGGAAAATATCATATACATTAAAATAAGTGGGCTCAATGTAAACCAAGTTTTCCACATTTTATAAATACCTTTTGGAACAAACTAAAAAATAAAAACGATGAAAACATGTAATGCTTTGAAAGCACTGGACTTAATGTATTTATTTATTTAATTAATTTCATTTCATTTCCGGCAGCTAATGTTAATGTTATATGAGTATGTAATACCCCTTGTTCTCATGGCATTGAATAAAAAAATAAAAATAAATAACTAGTAGTACCTGGATGAGCGGTGTGTTATTCACTTTGGCGGTTGTTATCTGGGAATAAAACAGATTCCCAATGTAAATTTAAAAGAAACAAAAAGCAATTAAAACATTACAGATATTAAATAAGATTATAAACTCACCTCTGAATAGAGATATGAGATCTTTCTATCCCCCACCTGAGGCATAATGAAAGTAAACGCTCTCTCTCTCTCTCTCTCTCTCTCTCTCTCTCTCTCTCTCTCTCTCTCTCTCTCTCTCTCTCTTTTCTTTGTGTAATTTGTAATTTATTTATTTGTTTTTATTTTATGTATCATCTGTTTACTCTGTCCTTCGTACCAAGTAAGTTGTTCTTTTAATGGTTAAATTCAACTTTCAATATATGTTGATGGACTGAATGTTAATGTTAATTCTTGTTACTTGAAGACTGAATAAAATAAAATAAATCTGGGAATAACATACCGCTGGAATGCGCGATTGATGAATCAGAATCAAGTATTCCACAGAGCCTGTAATAAATATGAAATAAACAGTGCTTTTTAAGTAGGTTTGATGTTAAATAACACTGCATATTCTTCACTGTATAAATTAAATACATATATTATTATTACATTAAGACATAGTTAAATTCTACTGTACAACATTAATCCTGTCACAATTACTTTGTGACTTTTATTTTGACGGGTTGCCGTGAAGACCTTCGAATTCCTGTGTGTGTGTTTATGATATGACGATAGATTTTGTTGAATAAAACGGTAAAATGCTCATGAAGTAACTGGAGATGCATTCATATCTTGAGGCGGCAGAGGCTGAAAAACACCGCGAGTTTTAGTGTGTGAGGTAAATGAAACTGCGCGTCTGCGCCATTCATTCACACAGAAACCTGCAGGATTCATATTCAAAGTCTTTATGCGGCTTAATATTCACAGATACAAGTATATATCGCGATTTGATTTAAGTGTACTGACCTACGTTTTATTTATTCATCATAACTTTGACCAATTCCGTGACATGCCACGATGCAGTAAATAAATTCCATTTTTTTATGACTGGATTCCGCCTGCGTTGTCCGCGTCGCGGAAATTAATCCTTATGAAAGTTACAAAAGTTATTTAGTCAAGAGTAGCGAGTGATTTTATTTTTATTTTTTTTTGTTTTTTTGTTTGTTTTATTAACATTAAAACACAGACAGCAGCACAGAAGGAATATTACATAATCTTGGATTATGCAGCAGACATTATACAGCTCAGTGCCTTCACGCAGTTCATTAATAAACCATCGGTTTGTTATATCGGCCTCTTTCATTCTATAGCCGATATGCCGATGGTTGTAAATTGTAGTGATGCCCGGTTTGTGAACGAATCGTTCTTTTGAACCGGTTCTTTTTAGTGAAACGGTCGAACCAGTTCACCGAATCGGACTGAATCGTTCTAAACGGTTCGCGTCTCAAATCAGCGCTAATCCATAAATTACTAAAATTACTCACTTTCTGACAGGAGTGACAGTCTATATAAGTATATGTTACTAGTAACTCCAGCAGTTCACTAAACTGAGACATGTTGTGCTGAGAGAACTGATGAGAACTCACGAGCAGCTGGTACTGAGCATGCGCGTGTGTACCGAATGTACAGGTTCTCGAGTTAACAGTTCTCCAATCCGAACTGAGAACCGTTTCTTTCGGACACGTTCGACATTGAGAACCGATGAGCTGAACATGCGTGTCATTTGTTCAGAAGGACGAAATGCAGGTTTCAAGTGTATAAAATTAATCATGTTTGAAACATGTTCATCACATAATTGCTTATCACTGTATTATTTTAAAGTTTGGAAACACAATGCATGGATTGTAACACGGTCAAACTAAACATGTTTGGTTTATCAATAATGCATGACATTTTCAGGAACAGCTTATTTAATTTCTAAATAAGTTGATATAAATCTTAAAATTAATTGATCAAAACAGTAGTTTTGATATAGACTATGTATTCAGCTTGCAGCAGTTCTCATCTCATCACACTTATGCACTGATACAGCGGTTCTCGAGTCAGGAACAGGTTGCAGTGGTTATCGGATCACCGGTACAGAATCGAGAACCGTTTCTTTCTGACACGTTCGATACTGAGAACCGATGAGCTGAGAGACTGAGCATGCGTGATAGCACCGTCTGAACTGAACTGTTTCTCTCAGACAGCTGATGCTGTGCTGATTATATGAGCAAGGGTGAACCGAGGACTTGTGTAAGTTTGTTATGTCAGTGTAAATGTATTTAATCTGTGTAAAACATCCGTGTTTGCAGGACAGTGAGTGCTTTTCCAAACGTAAATGTAGGAACTTATCCAAGATGATGATGACAATAATTATCATTATTATTATACTAAGTTATGATTACAAATTACTTTATATGAATGTGTTATAATGTATTTTCATCCGCCGGGATGATAGAAATGACGTCATTACGTGAGTACGTAAAAGAACCAGTGAACCGTTTTTTTGAACCGGATCATTGATACGAACTGTCCGAAAGAACCGGTTCAAGGAAAAGATCCGAACTTCCCATCACTAGTAAATTGATCAAACATAGGCCGATAAATATTGGCGGCTGATACATCGGTGCATCTCCACTTTGCATCAGTAAGTCACGCCTGTATAGAGGGCATGCATGTGATGTCACCATTAGTCAGAGTTGCTGCGGTTATGTTCACTGAGTGGCAAAAAGACTTAAAGTTGCAGCGTGAATGCCGCGAAAAACACAAAACATTTAAAACGGGAAAGAGCTTTGCGACTGACTATACAAATAGATTTGACAAGAAATCAGGTCTATTTTACAGACTGCCGACAGCTACAGAAAAGAGAAGCAAAGGATCGCCGCAATTCACAGAAACAACTGGATTATCATCTTGTGCCAATATGTTGAATTATCAAATAAATATGTAGCATCTTATATTCTGCATGTTTTTAAACAAACACTGACAAAAACAATACAAGTTTTAGGGCTGGATGATATATAACATTGATTTAAGTGATCACCCAAGTGATTTAGACCTACCGTTCACAAGCAAATTTGCTTTATGTATTTCCCTGGCATCGAAATCATATAAATGCCAGGATTCCTGGCTGCACGCCAATATCCAAGGATCACTGGATCTTTGGTAAATTGTAATAAACACTATATTGAGTCCAACCTTTAGTTTAAACTGATACTCGTTTGTTTTACTCGCGTTTTCGCAGCTTCCCCTATTAAACCAAGTCATGCAGCATGCAGCTCTTCTGCCACTCAGTCCGGCTGAGGGGGCGTGTTCCGGCAGGAAAGTGATGTCATTGTATATACATAAAAAAGGAGTCCTGGCTTGTGGGCTATATCGCATGTGAGGATGCTGCAGGTGGCGGATCATTTATAGCCTTTTCTCACAGCAGCTGGAATAATTCAATTTGTCATTTTGATGGTGGATTGTAATCCAGAAAGGTCCAAAATGACAATCATCAATGACAACTGGAGATTCACCTGTAGTCAAAAGCAAAAGACCTCGGACTACAGAAAAGATTATTTGTATTTCAAAGAGAACCAGTTCTAGGGAACATTAATTTACTTTTTGGGTTAAAAGAACAATTTATTTATATGAAATTCAAGTGGTATGACAATTAGAGATTATACTGTACTTTTTTTTTTTTTTTTTTTGACAGCCACACATTCTCCTCAAAACATTAGATTCATCCGTGCTGAGGAGCCGTGTTGATGCACAACCCATGTAAAGATGATAATTCCGCAAATAACGTCACGGTTACGTATGTAACCCTCGTTCCCTGAAGGAGGGAACGGAGACATACGTCGAACGTGACCGACTGAAAGGGAACTGCAGGTTTCAAACAGATGGTGACAAAGAGGCATCTTAGATATTAAGAAACACAGTTTTGACTTGCACATATCCTGAATTACTATGAATAATATTATGAATATGCCATGTCCTTGTCCTAAATTTACCGTGGACATCAGTAAATTGTTGGAAATGACAGCTTTGGAACATCACTATTTTTAAATGATCTTATTTTTATTTACAAACCCAATTCCAAAAAAGTTTATTCGGAATACAACATAGATGACATATCAAATGTTTAAACTGAGAAAATGTATCATTTTAAGGGAAAAATAAGTTGATTTTAAATTTCATGGCATCAACACATCTCAAAAAAGTTGGGACAAGGCCATGTTTCCCACTGTGTGGCATCCCCTCTTCTTTTTATAACAGTCTGCAAACGTCTGGGGACTGAGGAGACCAGTTGCTCAAGTTTAGGAATAGGAATGTTGTCCCATTCTTGTCTAATACAGGCTTCTAGTTGCTCAACTGTCTTAGGTCTTCTTTGTCGCATCTTCCTCTTTATGATGTGCCAAATGTTTTCTATGGGTGAAAGATCTGGACTGCAGGCTGGCCATTTCAGTACCCAGATCCTTCTACGCAGCCATGTTGTTGTAATTGATGCAGTATGTGGTCTGGCATTGTCATGTTGGAAAATGCAAGATCTTCCCTGAAAGAGACGACGTCTGGATGGGAGCATATGTTGTTCTAGAACTTGGATATACCTTTCAGCATTGATGGTGCCTTTCCAGATGTGTAAGCTGCCCATGCCACACGCACTCATGCAACCCCATACCATCAGAGATGCAGGCTTCTGAACGGAGCGCTGATAACAACTTGGGTTGTCCTTGTCCTCTTTAGTCCGGATGACATGGCGTCCCAGTTTTCCAAAAAGAACTTCAAATTTTGATTGGTCTGACCACAGAACAGTTTTCCACTTTGCCACAGTCCATTTTAAATGAGCCTTGGCCCAGAGAAAACGCCTGCGCTTCTGAATCATGTTTAGATATGGCTTCTTTTTTGACCTATAGAGTTTTAGCCGGCAACGGCGAATGGCACCGGTGGATTGTGTTCCTGAGCCCATGTTGTGATTTCCATTACAGTAGCATTCCTGTATGTGATGCAGTGCCGTCTAAGGGCCCGAAGATCACGGGCATCCAGTATGGTTTTCCGGCCTTGACCCTTACGCACAGAGATTGTTCCAGATTCACTTTCAACATTTGATATGTTATCTATATTCTATTGTGAATAAAATATAAGTTTATGAGATTTGTAAATTATTGCATTCCTTTTTTATTCACAAGTTGTACAGTGTCCCAACTTTTTTGGAATCGGGTTTGTACATTCCTACAGTTACCACGTTGAGTGTTTAGATTTCTCCCATTCATTTTCCTCCAAGTGGTCCATCACCTCCCCTTATACTATCTCTGGCTGAATCTTCATTGGTAACAGCACAGAAAAGTTAAGAGATGAGCCAGATGTCTAGCAGTCATTGACAAGAGAACATTGCGTTCATCACACCTCCATCCTCAGAAAGCCAAAATGTGGATTCTGTAGATTGCCTGGTTAAAGCTTCCAGATGTGTCCTACTTTTGTTCAGCAGTGACATGTGGTTAAACATACTTCCTGATGACCATCTCTGTTCAGGTCTCAAGTTTCCCTGTCTGGGGACAAAACTCACAGCCTTTGCGAGTTCACACTGAAACTTCCTCTGTGGCTGCCACGGACTGCCATATGTATCATCTTGTTTTTCAAGCCAGCTGAGCTCGTAATTATCTGATGGAACTCATTATAAGCTGTAATTGGAGGCGCCTGTATCCTCTAAAAGAGAGAAAGAGCAATAAAATAAGTAGAAAATTGTGGGAGACTCTAAAGCCCCGGGCCCTTCTTTCCCATACAGCAACCGTACATCTTATGGAATATTGGCAAACATATTCAATATATGCAAACATGTTGCATTGTTGACTGGGTTATGAAAAATGTAGTTATGATTATGACAAAAAAAATGAGGTTGAGAGACCATTTGTTTTCAAATTTCTTTTTTAAAAATAAATAATAAAGATCAATGTATATGAGTTTATTTATATATTACTATAATTATTGTTCACTTAATTCCCAAGAAACATAAATATTTGTAAGCTTCGATACTTTCTTTTGAAGTCCCAAGCGAACATTCGATACAAAATCAAAATAATCAAAGAAAGCACAAAGAAGAAAAAAACAGGCCTTGCTAGCATTGTTTTTTCCCCGTCCCAGTGCACACGTAGAAAACATCAACCAAAAAAATAAATTGCACGAGAGCATCGGGATTGGGACCAGTGCACTGTCGCTTTAAGATAAAATATTCTATCTTCTACATCATAATTATCTCCTTAAGGTAGAAATATTAGCATATCTTCCAATCTTATTATCTGAGAAATTGCCTCATTAAGTTGCCTGCCTCCCCTTGTGCCCACCTTGCACGCCATTGTCCATATTTCATCAGTGATCCCATAGAGCTCGGGGCTGCTCTGATTGGCAAGAGGCATATGCCTTATAACAGGTCTCTATGGGGACTCGGAGTGGGCCGAAATATGCCAGCAGAGCTCTGTTTCTGACACTGGGATGATCATCTTTAATTTCATGTGCCTTTGCTTCTTTATAGACAACCTACAAGTAAGCGGCCTCACTGCCTCTTCTCTCCTGCCTCCTGCCCTCGCTCCATCTCTCATCTGTCCTTCACGTCAGAGCATGGAGGGGATGCCAGTCAGGAAAATTTGCTCCGCTGCAAACGAGGGTCACATCACAGAGGGCGACGAAGTCCGAAGGTCTGAATGTCTGGGGAGGAAATCTGCTATTTGCCTGCAGCCGTTCATGTAGGTGTGTGAATGTTTAAATGTACCTTGTTTGGATGAGTGTCATTCAGTCTCTCCTACATATTGGTCTCTGCAAAAATTCACGGTCACTCACAGGACAACATTTTTACAATGTCAGCAATTGCTGAAATAGTATGCTATTGATTTCTACAGTGTAATATAATAAAGACAACAAAGTTAATGTGCTTCCAAAACTATATATTTGGAATATAATTGCAATAAAAATGTTTTATTATACCGTATCTGAAATGAACACTTAAAAAAAAAAAAAAAAAAAAACTTATTCCCCCTTATTCGTACCCCCCTGTCGACGGCAGTGGGTCTCTTGTCTGTCTGAGAAATAACCGTGGACAGAGGACAAATCCCTGTTTGGAATTATAAGTTAATTGTCAAATAGAAGGGTCCCGCAGCGTCCTAAGCCTGAATTGTACTGCTGCATACATTCACAGAAATTATTTAAATGATTACCACCACAAATTACACATTACCGCTTTCAGATATTAATGAGATGCGCTGGAATATCTCTAACAGCTTAATCTGTGAAATTTAAGCCATGAAATGAAATCTGACACCCATGGACTCATAATAAAATAATGTCTTTTTATCCCAGGCGATGGCCGAGCCAGCAGCTTTAGGTGAGATCTGAGACAGTCTGAAGGATGTGTGGATCCCATTTAGAAAAAGTGCTGGTGTTGACAAGTCGCCACTTTTGGTGAGTAGAAAGAGATGGTTGAAGAGGATAACTGTCACCATCCTTCACTCAGCCTTGATCAGAATGAGAATGACGATGAGATTTAATTGTGGTCGGACACTGGCATCCTCTCAAATGGATCGGTGGACTTGAGACTCAGATGTTAATTGAATCTATTGCTCAGTTAAATGATTTCACTACTGTGTTTTAAATAGGTAGCCTCCAGCTTTGGTAATGTTCTGCTCCACAGCGTGTTGGTAAAAGAGCGCTCATTTAAATCTAGATTGATTTGCATAATGATAATTTTGCATTCTTGCATAATGAAACCCTTTTCCTCGAATTACTCAACGCAACATCTACAGCATTAAATGATCTGCTTTTATCTAAATTTCACTTATACAGGTGAACATGTGAAGCGTTCCATTGACTCATAATGAACAATGATTCATTTAAAATCAAATAGCATTATTCATGGAAACTTGAATCGTTAAAGCAATAAAAACGAAGAAAAAAAATTAATGAAGCATTTCATTCAACCATCCGGTAAAGCTCTATTCGTTACTGATAGCATTTAGGGTTTTTTTCTTCTCTAAAATCATGGCTGTCAAGCTCCAAAAATGGATAAAAAAAGTTCTGAAAATTCTGTCATCAGTTACTCACCCTCATATCATTCCAAACCCGTAAGACTTTCGTTCATCTTCGAAACACAAATGAAGCTATTTTAATGAAATCTGAAAGATTTCTGTCCCTCCATTTGACAGCTATGCAACTACCACTTTGACGCTTTAAAAAGGTCATAAAGAGGTCGCAAAACGAATCCATATGAATCCAGCGGTTCAAAATTTGCTGAAGAGGCTCGATCACTTTTTTGATGAACCGATTGAATTTAGGCTTTTATCCACATATAAACATTCATAAACGCACTCATCAGTTATGGTAAACGGAAGCTCATGCATGTTTGCTTGATGTGTGTGAACCAATGAGGTTCATTCTCGTGTCACATGGCACATTTGAGCTTCCGCAATAACCAATGAAGTTTGTTCTCGCATGTCAAGCAAGTACAGTCGAGCTTCTGTTTATGTTTGCTGATCAATATTTAAATGTGAACAAAAGCCTAAATCCAATCTGTTCATCATATAAAGCAATCGTGTCTCTTTTGGACTAAACCGCTGAAAATTTAGACTAAACCGCTCAAATCATATGGATTACTTTTACGATCTCTTTATGAACTTTTTGATGTGACAAAGCGGTAGTTGCGTAGCTGTCAATAGAAGAACAGAAATCTCTCAGATTTCATTTAAAATATCTTCATTTGTGTTTCAAAGAAACTCTCAACGGGTTTGGAATGACATGATGGTGTGTAATTGATGAAAATTTTTTTATTTTTGGGTGAACTATCCCTTTAATTAACTTGAGGGAGTACATTATTTGCAATAATAAAACATAAAATTGAGTGAGCAAATCCATTTAATTATGTATGCTATTTAAATGCGCAGATGTTGTCTCTGATCAACTGAAAATAACGCAATGCGATTTGTTTTGGAGAAATTAGATGAAGTTTCTGTCTGTAACATTAAGTTTTACTTTATGAGTGTGTGTGGGAAGGCGGGCGAGGGCGGATGTTGTGTTCATTCTGGAGCATGTGTGGGGCAGGTTGGTCGAGTCCTGATATGCTTAACAGCCAATTTACAAAGGTCAGGTCCTATGGATCAAACCGTTCAGTAAATTGCACCTTCAAACTCATAAATGAGAAACAATCATCTTGCTAAAGGTCACGGCGCTAGCACCGTGGATTACAATAATAAAGTAAGCCACCCTGCTCTTCCACTAATTTACTCAAGGAACTCAGGAACATTGGCTAAAGAACATCTTCTTTGTTTCTTTTTCCCTCTCTGTCTCTCTCTCTCATTCTCTCTGTCTTTTTTTAACTTAAATCACAGATGGATACTCTCCTTAAGAGTGTTCATTATTTTTCACAACCATAACAAGTGATTATTTCAACGGTTACATTATAGAGAATTTTACATTCCAAAAGTCTTGATACCATACTGAAAATGTATTACTGTATATCCAATTAACTTGAACCTGAAAATAAACATTTGATTATTGTTAAAAACATAAAATATTTATTTTTAATGAAAAAAAGATGCAGAACAAAGAAATGCTATGACATTAAGTGAAGAAATATTTTTAAATTGTTTGTTTTCATGTTTAAAACTAATAAAAGTTATGACAAATTGAATATCTATTTTAATTATTTTGATGTTTAAAATATCGTTTTAGGATTTTGAAAGATGCAAAACAAAGAAAAGTTACGACATTAAATGAACAAAAATATTTAAGATTCCTCTATATGTAGCTTGTACTTTATATGTAGACTGTACAGTCACAGTCACATTTTATAAAGTTAATTTGTTACAAAAATGATAGTAAAAAGTTGTAATACTTTAATGTGAGTTTTAATGAATCATTCAGTTTGTTCATTTCAGGTAGATTGCCGTAAGTTCAAGAGAGCGCACATTTACCGCTGGACTGTGCCAAGTGTCAGATTACTTTTGACACCTCATTAGCAAGCATCCATAAAGACTGGCTATGACATCACCTCATGATTGTACCTGATCAAACTGCCACTCAACCACAGGAACCTTCATTCACACTGCATTTGCATTTAAGTTTTCAACTACATGAACTTACTCTTGCTCTGTTTAATGGTAATACATGTTGTCATGTGCTAAAGCTGCGAAAGAGATCTTAAAACAGCTCTTATATTAAGAATCATTCTGAAAGAGTCCTCATGGGTGTCAAATCCCACACATCCCTGCTTCTCTTTTCCAAGTTCTGAAACTGGGGACGGGTGAGAATAGGGACAATCTGAGGACAGACTGGCAGCCTAATTAAGCCTGGGGAAAGATGCCTGGGGTCAGCCAATTACAGCCTCATCTATATGCGTCTGTTATGAAGGGTTCTCCTGGGAGACAGGAGGATGGTAACACTGAACGGACAGCAACTGAATCCAATGCCCAAAAACACTGGATGTCCATTAGTTCTAGTGTTGGTTGGACTGATGTTCTTTGCATCTTTTTCTTTCATTTCTCTCAAATGTTGGTGACATTATTTTTAAATTATTGTGATGCTGCCACCCCCTCTCCCCACACCCACACACTTTTTTTTATTTTCATTTTTCTCACTGTTGGTGAAACTGATAAGAGGCTATTTTTCCCATGTTTTCCCCCCACTTTATTTTCATTTTTCTCACTGCGCTTAAAGGATTAGTTCACCCAAAATAAACATGATATTTATGCATTTTTATGTTATTTCAAACAGTTTTCCTCCCCTCATTTTTCTCACTATGCCTAAAGGGATAGCTCACCAGTAATAAAAATACAAAACATTTTAGTCACCTTCATGCCACTTCAAACCTGTATGACTTTCTTTCTTGTGCCGATCACAAAAAGAGATGTTTGAAATATTGTGCTTGTTGCTCTTTTCCATGTGATTACAGTAAATTGAGACTGAAGCTAAAACGATACAAAAACACTAAGTATCATAAATGTCATCCATACTGAAAATCTAGCTCCTCGCTGCATTCATAAGATTACGGTACAAATAGTTTTTGGGTAGAAACTTTTCAGTGAATCATTTGATCTGGTTTAAAAAAGCTGTCTGTATGATTTGTTCATAAATGTGAATCACTGTAATGACTTCAAATTAGTTGAATTTCTCATACATCTTGTATGGCTTCAGAATACTTGGACAGGGTTTCTGCAGGTCTTAAAAAGGTCTTAACGATTCTTAATTCACCTGTGCGCAAATTAAGGCCTTAAAAGTTCAGAGCAGAAAATCAGAATTCATAGTATTAAATGTTGCGTGCATTGCAAAAAAAATATATCTTCCTCAGTATTGTTTTATGTTACCAATACAAATATCTAAACCTGTTTAAATCAAGATGCATTTACTTGACAAGCAAATGTAAAAAGTCTTGAGAATATAACAAAATCAGCTGAGTTTATGCTTAAAGCATGAACAAATGTCAAATATCTTTCCTTTGAATTAAGTAGATTTGTAGCCCATTTGCAGATATTTGTTCTTGAACTCAGTTAATTTTCATCAGAATTTTATATTTTGTTCGTTTGTATCTTCAGTAAATGCATCATGATTTAAGAATCTTTTGCTGAGGAAGAACATCCCTTCTCTTCAGTGTGATCAGATGGTACAGTCAATGATATTTCCATATTCTAATGGTTGGGAGCAGAGCGATTTGAGCTGCTGAAGTAACTCTGAAGTGTTGCTAATACAACTCTTTGTGTTTCTCCCTAGACATTAACATTTAGAGATCATATTGACATATTGTTTTTCCTTCAATTTATTACTTTAAGGCCTGGTTTCACAGACAGGGATTAGATTAAGCCTTAGTTCAATTAAGACATTTAGGAAGCTTTTATAAATGTGGCTTAGAAAAATACATTAGGGGTGTGCATCTTGAGTCAAAACAATGGCAGTAACACATTTTTTAAGATATGCCAGTGCAAGTTTCTTTCAGTTAAAACCGCTCAAACATGCATTTTAGTCTGAGACTAGTTTAAGCCTTGTCTGTGAAACCGGGGAAAATGTTCCTTACTTGGTGTTAAAAAGGTCTTAAATTTACCTTCATAAAATCTGAAGAAACCCTACTTGGAACATAGTGCACTAGTAATATTTAGCATGTTTTTTTTTCCTCTTTGAAGTTTGTAAGCCCCAGTTCACATTCATTGTAATTGCACTGAAAAGAGCAACGAGCACATTCTTCAAAACACCTCCTTTTTTGCTTCACAGTTGTACAGGTTTGGAATGACGAGAGAGTGTGAGTAAATGATGAAATTTTAATTTTAGGTGAACTATTCCTTAATGCATTGTCCTAGATCAGTGATGAAGGGTGACGTATTTGATGTAAAGATCTCGCCAAGCAGCGTTTTACTCCTCTGAGTCAGGGCTAATGGGTCCGTCAGCGAGACACTAATGACAGATTGGACTAATCACAGCTTCCTTCCATGTGACTGAAGTCTTCTGAACCGCTGTTTTAGCAACACTAATTTCTCCGCCGATACTTCTTTCACATTCTCTTTTTCCCGTTGTCCTTTTAAATGGACGCAAAATGATTCTGTTAGTGTATCCGCCAGCATTCTCTATTCACCTGTCAAATGACAGAAAATACCAAATTGCTCTGTCTTTTAGTGCCTCTGGAAGCTATTTGTACAGATGCTGCGAGAGAAAAGAGACGATTGCTTACAGTGTGCGCTCATCAGGGGGGTGACACGCAGACAATAGGTTTTGCTGTGGGGTAATTGCAGCCCGTTGGGGTGTCAGTCTGCCCAACAGTGGCCTGCTCGCGCTGCCATCGATGAACAACTGAGGCTCCTCTCCCTGGTAGATGGAGCTCCTTATGGACAACAGGGGGCAGTATTGAGTCACAATAGTTTCTTCTGTTTGTGTGGCCGTGTTCAGTCCTACCCAGATGATGCTGGCAGGGGTCCAGGAGCTGGACCGAGGCAGATTAATTACACTTTTTCAATTAATGTTCTAATGACGAACTGTTGTGTATTCTGCCGATAAGCATGTATAATCTATGTGTCAAGGGGGCTGATAGGGGAGATAATAGCACGAGAAGAAATAATATTTCACACCTGACCGAGGTAAATAGAGCCAGATAGACGAGAGCCACATCTGTCTTTGACCACTGAAGACCTGACCACATCTGTATAGAGGCAAACGTATGTCTTTATGTCGAATAATCATTCTGATTCATTCGATTTGAAGCTCTGAGCATATTGATGATAATCCAGAAAAACAAACTGCTCATCTGTCATTTGACAGGAGATGGCAAATTGCATCCCCTGAAGATATATAATATTAATATTTATAAATATAATGATTAATGATATATGTACATTACTGTTAAAAATAATAATAATTTGAAAGAAGTGTCTTATGCTCACTGAGGCTGCATTTATTTGATCAAAATACAGTAATATTGTTAAATGTTAACTGTTTTCTATTCTAAAATATTTTAAAATGTTATTTATTCTTGTGATGGCAAAGATGAATTTTTAGTCCTCAGTGTCACGATCTCTCAGAAGTCATTGTAATATGCTGATTTTCTGCTGAAGAAACATTTATTAGTATTATCAATGTTCCGTGATACTTTTTTTCAGGATTCTTTGATGAATAGAAAGTTCAAAAGAACCGCATTTATTTGAAATAGTAACATTATAAATGTCTTTACCTTCACCTTTACCTTCACTTTTGATCAACTTTATACACTATGTAATGCAACAGACTAATAGTTGATGAACTGTTAGTAAATAATGGTCAAATCATATCTTATTTTAAATCTCAATATCTTTACAGTTTTTTTCATGTTCTGATCACACATGTTTTTACTTTTTATTTTAAGACAGTAGCAGTACTAATAGCTCAAATTCATGAAATTGCGTTAAAAAAATTAGCTGTTAAGCTCGGTCTGTCCTCAGACACGAAGGGAAAAAATCTGTTTTTAATTCCACAGACACTTAACATGAGTCTTATTCTCACTTTAGCTAATCAGGGCCAATGATTTCATTACACATAGTTTTTAAGATAATAGGAATTCAAAGTGTGTTAAATTAAAATACGCTCTCCATCCATGTGCTGCACAACAGTACTGGAGGAGAATAAAATATTGGGACTGAGGGCTAGTCTTCTGTCCATTATATCATCCCCATCCTATTCATGAGGCAGAGAGAGATAGAGGAGCGAAAGAGAGAGAGAAGAAAAAAGAGAGATAAGTCTCTTACTGCCTTGTGACTAAAGACCTGAATTCAACTTCCCATTAAAGTGTTAAAAAATTTAAATAATAAAAAGAGAGAGAGAGAGGAGAAAAAAACTAACGCACTTTTTAATTAAAAAGGATCCTAATAATCCACATCATATTATACACCGTAGATTCATCGGTCAATTTAATAACATGGAGTCTTTTGGATCTTAATATCTTTGGAAACAGGTTTCCTTCATAACTGAGGGGCTTTGTTAATTACACACAGGGCCTAATGATTTTGAATATTCAGTGGCTCTCGATGTTTTGATAAATGGGCTTCCACTAAGATTTATTCCTAATTATCTCATTTGTCTTTCTCCATTACTTTTTATAGCTTAAATTTATGAAGTCATTAAGACGTTAGTGGCCCTGATAATGATTAGGAGAAAGAATTGTATGAAAGTGAATTATATGAAAATGATTATGGCTAAAGGAGTCTTTAAAATGAAGCCGGTGAGGAAGTTGTGTGGGCTTTGTTTAAAGGTGCAGGGTGCTGTTCAATCACGCAACCCCTAGCACGGCCCTCGTTCGCCTGGGCGCAGGCGGAAATAACGGTGATTAAAATGTCTTTTTGTCACTGTTCGCCCCTCTCTCTCGCTCCTTCTGTTCTGATTCATCCCTTAATGTGCGCTAGTGCTGACGGTAGCAATATTCTCCATGGAACCCGAGATGAGATCGCTCTCTGAAAAAAAGGGGCTATTTTTAAAATGGCCCTTTATACTTGCACGTTTGTTTAATTTCAGCCCGTCTTTGAAGATAAAATGAAACACATAAATACAGGCCATTACATCCACATTTGGGCTCCTTTATTATTATTACATTTTTACTGGTTTTCAGCTTCCAGACCGACAACCAGGCGGAAACATTGACTTTATTACTTTTGCCTCACTCTTTCAAAACTGATTTCCACCCTTTTGTACCTAATTAAACAATGAGGTATGTAATATACCATGTGTCTTCTCACATTGCCAGTCTGTTATGAGAAGCATCTGGCAATTCAAACATCGGTCATGCCTTGATTTTTATTTTTTAGGAGAATATCGATGGCCACATCTTCCGCTGAAACCATAAATGTCAACTGAGGATCTAGATCATTGTGAGTAAAAACAAAACAGTTGAGACCGAATGTCTTTCACTTTCACGACGTCCCCTTGAAAGCAACTTCCAAAAAGATTAAATGGTGTCTTTGAAAATTAAATATCAAAAGTCACATTTTGATGTAGAAATTTGGTTATTTGCTTTAATTGGAAAATTCTGCGTTCATCTTTTCACTCTCAAGTTGCCTCCAACACTGTAAAAAAATCTGTTGTTTCAACTTAAAAAAGTAAGTGTTCATGCATCCTTAAAACTTTAAGTTTAGTGAACTCAAATATCCAAGTTGTCATGTTTCAAGTTGACTAACTTTTAGGTTGACACCATTTTTTTTTTTTTTTTTACAGTGAAAATAATTTAAGGAGTTGTTAGTTGCAATTTTGATTAGTTTTATTAAATAAAACAAAGTTAATTGTATTAAAAATATCTATTGCATATTATTGATTATTTATTAAAATAAATACTTTATTATTATTATCATAATCTGAACCAGGGTTATAGTTTTTTTTGGGGGGGGTTTTTTGCCCCCAGAAAACTTCCCTTTGTGGACATGTGTAGATTTTCAATTGGAATTTCAAATTTCCGTTTTGTTTTTAAATCTTGTAACATTTTTAGGGTGAATATAACTTAACTAACTAACTAACTAAATGAGGTGCGGGAGAACATGATTTGCTGTCCATTGAGAACTCTCCAGATGGGAGGCTAAATGCACGCTCATCTGTCCTCCTCTCGTTCTCCCTCCCGCCCGTTTCTTTTCTCTCTACTGAGAAAGACAGATCTGAAGAGGTTGTGTAAGCCCCTAGTTAATTAATTATTTAATTATCTAATCAAGCAGATGAAGAGCATCTCCCTACACCAGTGTTAATTATGAAACAGCTGGGGCAGTGTGCTGAAGGAATATTGAAACAGGGCTTAGCAACCTTTAGTTTTTCCTCTCCCGCTTCCAGTCTCTCATCTCTGCTTCTCTATTCTGCAGTCAGTATTTCTACCAGCAGGGGGAGCAGTATCTCTGCTAGTGGATGATCAGAATGGCACTGGAGAAGAGAGGTTTGGGTTGGGTGGAAACTTCCTAAGGCTCAGAAATATCATAGATTTAGTAGGTGAGAGTTTAGAGCTCAGATTCAGCAGAGGTTTAGATGAGCAAGTGCGTTTGTTTACCAAACCATATGGGTCTCATCTGAATCACTGTCATTTTTCAACCGTACACTTTATTTTATTTTATTTAGCCACTTTTTAGTAATACCTGTCTATTTAATATTTGGAGAAATATATGCATTGGTATTTCCATTCATCTCAGTGGCTGTCTGACATTACTCATTACATATGTGTATTTATACACTCTAAAAAATGCTGGGTTAAAAACAACCCAAGTTGGGTTGAAAATGGAGTAACCCAGCAATTGGGTTGTTTTAAGCAAACATTTAACCCAACCGCTGGGTTAAAACAACCCATTTACTGGGTTAAAATAACCCAATTGCTGGGTTAGTCTATTTTCAACCCAACTTGGGTTGTTTTTAACCCAGCATTATTTAGAGTGTAGATCAGAAAATGATTGCAAGTATATTATATATGAATCTTGGCTCTCTATGTATTTATTTAAATTGTATTTTTATTTTATTGTAAATCATTTTTAGCATTTTCTACTTTTAAATAGCCGTTATGGCGGCATCCGAAATTGCATACTTCATACTACTATACTACTCGCATACTACTATAGTAGGCGAAAAGCAGTAGGTGACCAAAAGAAGTATGTCTGAATTCACAGTACTCATAAAAGAGTTGGCAAAAAGTACCCGGATGACCTACTACTTCTGGCGAGATTCTGAAGTGTGCATAAGGTGGACACTTTACTATCCCATGAGGCCACAGGAGAGGATTTAGGAATAGCATTGAAGTGACGTAACTGACGCTGGTAGGTCACGTGATGATGACAACATGGCAGATTACATTCATACTACACGCATTCATACTATATAGAACATACTTTTTTAGCGGTCGTGAAGTTATCACTTATTCAAAATAAGTACCTACTCAAGAGTGTATGTGATTTTGGACGCAGCCAGTGTCTCTTATCTATTAGCAGGGGCTAATGCTAACCAGATAAACTCTGACCATTTGGATGAATTTTCAATCTTTCATTTTTATTTACATCCAAATGGTGTAAAACTGCCTTAAACTATTGATTAACCACTCATGCAAACATTTAAGGAGACATGTCCTCAGTATCTATGATGTTTACAAATATGGAACAGATGAGCGGGAATATCAGTACATGGTGAATTCAAACCTGCATTTCCACTATGCACTACTATGTACTTCTGCCTTCACCAGTGTGTCCAGCATTATTACCTACCATCCTCCCTTGATTTTGCATAGATTTATTTCTCTTCTTTATAGTGCCTAATTAAAGCATGTGAAAAAGGATGTCAAGAATAGCCCGTCACACCGGTCAATGATTAAGACCACCTTGAGTGTTTCCCCCATCATCTTCCCCAACAGCGTTTCCACCTAACGGCAGCAATGTAGTGGAATTGCCTTTAATTGCAATCATCTAGACAGGCCCTGGGTGTCCGCCTGGTAGGGAGACGCAGTTTCATGGGCTCCATGCGTTGCATAAAATTAAAGGCAGAGTGGGGACTGGATAATTGGCTTGAGTCTCCAGCTCTCCTCAGTCACGCAAAAGCACCAGCGTGTGTTTCTTCGACACACGCGTTTCACGGTCACTTCCGCTCGTAGGCCAGCACTCAGCGGGCTGAGATTAATGAGAGCTGGCTTGCCTTGCTCAGCTTTACGTGGCCTTTGGGTTAGGAGACCCTATGTGGGGTCTGAAGAACTAGTTGTGCTCAATTTGGCAATGAGGGCTGAGCTCTTAGTCAAACGTCTATGACTAATGGTTATTTAGTTAATGGTGGTTAGTTAGCTAAATAACTCGACTTGTTCTAAAGCAGTTTCTGAAGCTTGTTTGTGTTTGCTGTAATAGATCGGTCTCACAAAAGATATAGACATATCATAAAAGACATACTCCATCTTTTTCACAGCTTGACAATTACAATTACAACTTTACATGGGAGACTGAAACGAGTATTTGTGTCACACTTTTCCTCAAATTCTACCATTCCACTTATATACAACAATTAGTTCCTGCGCTTAAATCTGAACAGCGTTCATTTTGTATCACTCTTGTCTTGTCTGTCTATTAGTGGAGGGGATTTTCAATGACTCTTTCTGCAGGCCAGTGATGTAGCAAGTCAGTCCTGGGCCCCTATGCAAAAAGTGCAATGAAAAGGCATTTATGCAATGTTTCAGGAATATACCTTACACATTGCTTCACAAAGAACAATTATAGTTAATTTATGTTTATTAGAGTAGCCTGATAAATACATAATCTCTGAAAGAGTAGTATTAGTAATCGTCAAAAATTGTCTATTGAGCAAGTTAAAACACAACCTGGAGTGGCATACCTCTACCCAAAAACTTTTGATAAGCAGAACAGAACTAACATAAGTAATGGATAATACATGGCTAGCTGTGCATTAAATTATTTTAATGCACGACATGGAGGCAAATAACCACTTGACGTGAAGTGGTGACTGGAATGGTAAAAAATTATGGTTATTTTTTTCAGTTATTTTGTCTACGCATTGTTAGATCTAGCCCACTTTAAATCAGACACAGAGATAAAGTACTTTGGTAAGACTACATTTATGTAAATGAATTAAAGAGAGAGAGAGGGAGAGAGAGGTTGTGTGTGTGAGAATTAGCTTTGTCTATGCAGCATCTCTCTATTGAAGGTTTAGTTCACCAAAAATGAATATTCTGTCATTAATTACTCACCCTCATGTTGTTCCAAACCTGTAAGACTTTCGTTCATTTTCGGAACACAAATGAAGATCTTTTTTTAGTGAAATCTGAATCTTTCTGTCCCTCGATAGACAGCTACGCAACTGACACTTTGATGCCTCAAAAAGTTCATAAAGAGATCGTAAAACTAATCCATATGAATTGAGCGGTTTAGTCCAAAATTTTCTGAAGAGACACAATTGCGTTATATGATGAACAGATTAAATTGTGGCTTTTAGTCACATATAAAAAAGAACTCACACATCAGATATGGTAAACAGTAGCTCAGGCATGTTCGCTTGATGTGCGAGAACCAAAGAGGTTTGTTCTTGCACGTCAAGCAAGTACGGTTGAGCTTCTGTTTATGTTTTCTGATCAATGTTTAAATGTGAATAAAAGCCTAAATTCAATCTGTTCATCATATGAAGCGATCGAGTCATAAAACTCATATGGATTAATCTCATTTTTGAAGCGTCAAATTGTCAGTTGCGTAGCTGTCTATAGAGGGATAGACCTCAAAAAGATCTTCATTTGTGTTCCGAAGATGAACGAAAGTTTTATGGGTTTGGAACAACATGAGTAATTAATGACAGAATTTTCACTTCTGGTGAACTAACCCTTTAATAGTGTGTGTTAAATTACTTCAAAAACAGTTAAATTATCACCTCGTTGCTGAGAAATATAATGTAGCGTTTCAGTAGTAAAGCTATTTTAGTAATAAAAGTCTTGGACAGTGTTGACAAAAGGTTTCTGTGCTCCTGAATGTTTATGTGTGTGCGCTGCACGATCTCTGTCTGCAAGTGACTGCCTGAATGTGTGCACATGTGCTTCAATGAAGCTGTACAGTAATGAAGCGATGAAGCACATGCATACCCTGCATACCCAGATGCTACACCACTGCTGCAGGTACATTGTTACACAAGCAGGTGGTGACATTTAAGTTTCTTTATAAGTCAAACACAAATTCGGAACAGCGTATCAGCATGGGCGTCGGAACCAGTGTATGTGGGTGGGACAAGACCCACCCACTTTTTAAGACCAATGATATTGGACCCACTCACTTTTATCGTCTCTAATTCAGCACATGTCTGTTTACCTACCCCTAACTGATAAACACTTATTAAACATGTTAGACGCTTCATTTTCACTTTTCTAATATTTTCTTCATTTTTATTGAAAATAAATGCCTTTCCGATCTGATATGTGATGGGAAAAGGGGGTAGAGCGAGTTCTGCAAGAGACGGATTTGAACTTCGGGTCGATTTGCATCAAAACTTGATGCCATGCGTTTTACCCCTACACTATTGGTGCTGCAAATGATTCTGTGTTTTCTGTCATTTTGTCTGCTCCAACCAGACGTTTAGTAAACAAGGCGATATATATTTGTACTTAATGTAAATGGAATCTACTCCAGTAAAATTTTTCTGTGAGAGGACCCACCCACATTTTTTTTTTTGCTTCCGACGCCCATGTGTATCAGTATATTATTACTAATTCTGTCAGTGAAAGCTATTGTAAAAATAGTAATAGTATGCTAGTGCTACTCTTACTCAGCATTTGTCTTTGAGTGAGGCATTGAATCATTGATTAAACCAGTTATTTTACAAATACAGATTAATTCAGGAAATAAAGAAGTGATTCAGGAACTAAAGAACCGATTCTTTCAGGAGTCATTGAATCATTAATTTAACCAGTTCAGTTAAAAACACTGAGTACTGTGTGTTGCTCAGAGATGTGCAGCATCTGGACTGTGGCTTTGTTTGGAACTATTTCTGTTGGCAGTACAATATTGTAATATTCTGTCTAAAAAGTAGTTGGTAGTTGGTTATAATTCCCCAACCCAGCCACTCTGGAGCTCCAAACTCCAATACCTAGTAGTGTGTTTATTGAACTGTTGTTGTAAAAGTAATAATCACACTTGCAATTATGCTGTTTTATTTATAAGATCAGCAATATCAGACTGTGAATACTGGATCAACAGAACTCTTGCTTGTGTGATATTCAACTCTGAAACTTCAAACTTGTCTATTTCTGTGCTGTTTTTCTTATCACAGGTTTATTATAGCTTATGTCTTTTTAGAGACTTGCCTGTTTACAGCAAAGCCAGCACTTCAGTATGTGGTTCAGATAGATTGCAACCAATAGGATGCACTACATAAAAACTGTATTAAATTGATTATTTTGTGGAAAGTATGCAGTTCGGTTTTCATACATTTAATCTTCTCTCCCATTGGTGTGATTGTGTCTCATTTGAAGCAAATCAACTGATCCTCGATGTGCAGTGGGAATAATCTCGGTGTCTGTTGATGCATACTTGATCTGTGTTGTCTGCATTCAGAGATTAGTGTTGTGTAGTGTCGCTTAGGGACTGTTGAATAAGAGAGTGTGTTTATTTTGGGGAGTACAGTGGAACAGAGATTGAACAGCATTAAATGTGGAGAACATGACAGATTACATGGATAATTTTAATCTAAATCAGCATTGGGTGTATCTGGCAATTGGAAAATTACAACTTTCCCATAACTGACTGACGGTATTCAGTATTCCATGACAGCTCCTTCTGTATTTGTCTCTTGACATCTTTTCAGATCGCTGGTACAGTGAAAACACAATAGTTATACTATAGTATACTAAATAGTTAAACTGAATATAAATACTCCTCCTTGCGCCATTAAATTGGATTAGTCAATTCACCTTTATTTATACACTCACCTAAAGGATTATTAGGAACACCTGTTCAATTTCTCATTAATGCAATTATCTAATCAACCAATCACATGGCAGTTGCTTCAATGCATTTAGGGGTGTGGTCCTGGTCAAGACAATCTCCTGAACTCCAAACTGAATGTCAGAATGGGAAAGAAAGGTGATTTAAGCAATTTTGAGCGTGGCATGGTTGTTGGTGCCAAACGGGCCAGTCTGAGTATTTCACAATCTGCTCAGTTACTGGGATTTCCACGCACAACCATTTCTAGGGTTTACAAAGAATGGTGTGGAAAGGGAAAAACATCCAGTATGCGGCAGTCCTGTGGGCGAAAATGCCTTGTTGATGCTAGAGGTCAGAGGAGAATGGGCCGACTGATTCAAGCTGATAGAAGAGCAACTTTGACTGAAATAACCACTCGTTACAACCGAGGTATCCAGCAAAGCATTTGTGAAGCCACAACACGCACAACCTTGAGGCGGATGGGCTACAACAGCAGAAGACTCCACCGGGTACCACTCATCTCCACTACAAATAGGAAAAAGAGGCTACAATTTGCAAGTTCACCAAAATTGGACAGTTGAAGACTGGAAAAATGTTGCCTGGTCTGATGAGTCTTGATTTCTGTTGAGACATTCAGATGGTAGAGTCAGAATTTGGCGTAAACAGAATGAGAACATGGATCCATCATGCCTTGTTACCACTGTGCAGGCTGGTGGTGGTGGTGTAATGGTGTGGGGGATGTTTTCTTGGCACACTTTAGGTGCCAACACCCTTAGTGCCAATTGGGCATCGTTTAAATGCCACGGCCTACCTGAGCATTGTTTCTGACCATGTCCATCCCTTTATGACCACCATGTACCCATTCTCTGATGGCTACTTCCAGCAGGATAATGCACCATGTCACAAAGCTCGAATCATTTCAAACTGGTTTCTTGAACATGACAATGAGTTCACTGTACTAAAAATGCCCCCCACAGTCACCAGATCTCAACCCAATAGAGCATCTTTGGGATGTGGTGGAACGGGAGCTTCGTGCCCTGGATGTGCATCCCACAAATCTCCATCAACTGCAAGATGCTATCCTATCAATATGGGCCAACATTTCTAAAGAATGCTTTCAGCACCTTGTTGAATCAATGCCATGTAGAATTAAGGCAGTTCTGAAGGCGAAAGGGGGTCAAACACAGTATTAGTATGGGGTTCCTAATAATCCTTTAGGTGAGTGTATAGCACTTACACTATACAGTAATGATGATTTCAAAGCAGCTTTACAGTAATAAACAGGAATATAATGATCCATGTTGCAAACAGAATTCTGCTATAAAACAGCTCTAAAAAGTCAATATTGTCATTGTTCAGCTGAAATCATTTTAGTGTTGATTTAATTCAGTTTAATAACTGTGTAAAGGGAATTAATTATGAAATTAGTTCAATTGAGCAATAAAGCAGCTCTGAAGAAAACCGTGATGTCATCATCCAGCTCAGTTCAGTTCTCATCCGGTAGTGTCAGTGCAGTCAAATGTTTTTTATTAAATATCTAGTAAATGTCTTTTTTATTGGAAAACGTACTATGGACTGGTTTGAACATCCTAACACATATCTCTTTTATTCACATTTAAATGCACCAACCTAGAAAACTATTAAGTTCATCTATAAATTCATCATACACTTAAAAAAGAAAAAAAAAAGAAAAAAAGTTGGCTCTGGGGAATTGACCGTTCGCAAAGACCCGTCCCCTTTAGCTACTGTTGCTATGTCCGACACTCTCACACCACACACGTTCTCACGCAGTGAAAAACACATTGCAGAGCAAAGAGGACAGAGCAGACAGACAGGACAGAGCAGGTTACTTTTAATATGAAAGTCTCAAATCTAAAATTTTGTCAAATTTTAAAGAAATGTTAACAATAAATACCGTTTTGTGGCTCTTTAATGTGTGGTGACAGGTCGCTGTAGTGCCTCAGTTAAAGCTGCTCGTGAACCGATCATCTCTTTCTTCTAGGTAATTTATAGTATCAAATAAACAGTTTCAACTAGACATCAGTATACACCGTTTTCAAGTTCAAGTCTACCGACGTTAATCTACAAACTCTTTTGACTTCTTTGTCGGACAAAAATGGTGGATTCGACAGATGGTGGATTATGATTGAGTCAGATCGCCTGTCAATCAAACTCCCGGAGAAGGGTGAATTACCCATTTAAAAAAAATGCCTAACAGAGAAGAGTGCAGGCAAAAAGAGAACACAACAGACCTTGTAATATAATGAGAATCAACACTGGCTTGGCTTTCTGGAGATGGCGAGAACTGAGGGGTTTGAAATGTAGCTCTCTATCAGAGTATGTTGTAAAGCATTATCTATTGTGTAGTGAAAGCTAATTTCGTTATAGTTGTTGTAGCACTGTGCTGGAATTTATTTTCAAGGAAGCACCGCAAAAATGGGTTAAGCAGTTCAGCTAGTCAGCTTGAGATCCTTTCCATCTAAATTGGTTATATTTTTTATGCCTAGTAGTGAATGTTTTTTAAGCAGTAGAACAACCAGATTCATCTGCACAGTCACGTAGAGCCGAAGCACAACCAAAACAATGTTCTGCTAAATGTTGTGTTTTGTCAGTTTTGTTTTAACTGCTAGAGGGCCAAAAGTTACAGTGTACCTTTAAATGATTTTTAGATATGTTTTGCTGAAAAACTAGACAAAAATATTTTTAAACTATTATTTTTACACTGTTTAAAAAAGCAGTGTATCACACTAATTTATCAAAACATGCCACTTTGCTCTAGTCTTGCAACAGCACCATTACTGTACAACAGAAACTCTACCACACCTACAGAGATCTCACCAATAGTGTGAAGGTGAGCATTCGTCAACCCTGTTTTTCCTCTGTTTTTACCTGTTCCCTTAAAAGGTTAACAGAGAGGACTCGGTGAGGCACTCACTGAGCGGCACAAGTGATTGCCGTATTAATTGCCTCTCCCTTTTCTCCACAAGGTCACCCCTGTCCACTGGAAGATAAGACAAAGTAATTCTTCTGTACTACACTAGAGCACAGCACATCACAGAGCCATTCAGCCTGAACCAACGAGAGCGGGGTTGGGGAGGGGTGAGGTTTGGCACAAAGTGGCTTACCTTTCAAGAGGCTTGACATCCGCAACAATACAGACCTCATTAAAAGGTAGGGATATGCCCTCGCTGGCCAATTTAAAACCTCTGGTCAACTGCGCTGCAACTAATTTGCTATCAGCATCAGTGACGCCTCGCACAAACAGCTAAATTATGCTGGCAATTTTAAGTGCAAATAGTAAATGATCATATTTAAGACATATGGGGTTTAAACAAGGGGGGGGGACAGTATAAATTTTATTAAGGATGATTTTCTGATCCATTCGAACTCTCCATATGAGAGACAATCATGGGTCAGGGCTTCTGGTGGGGAGGTATGTGAATTATCTCTCTCCTCCAGCTCTCTGGAGCTTCTCTCTATGAGGTGAGAAAAGCCTAATTCCCACCTGACAAAGGGACAGATTGGATATGTTCTTCGCCCTGCCCCAGATAGTGCTGAATACCATAGAGTCATTTCTAATGTGAAGTTGGACAATGGCAGTCATTACTCATTCCTCCTCTGGACAACCTTGAAGACTTTGCCAGAGTTTTGAGAATGGGGGATGGTGGTCGTCTTCATGCAAGTTCTAACTGAATATAGCTGGATATATATAAGTGATTCATATATTTTGCATCTCTTCGGACCATTTGTGACAGCATTTTTGACCTTGTGTGATTTTAAATAGTTGATTATACTGTTGTGTCATATGGAGTTTTATTTTAGATGATAATGCATAATACTGTGGCCATGCCAGTTGCCATTATAATGTAATTCATTGCATTGCAATATATATTTTGTTATATATTAATGTTACTCTTTCGCCATATGATAGCTATAGTATAATAGAAATTTATTTTAGTCCACGTATGGCCCTACGAGATGAATAGTTTCTCCCATGTGTATAAGTTTCCCGAAATACAGCTTACTGTAAGCAAGCTAGCTTATGGGATCAGTTTACAGACAGAATATGGACTGGTCTTTTGTGAACTCCCTTGAGCGATAGTAGCTATCAAGTACAGATAACTAAGTTAACCAGCATAGTAGTTTCTTTGGAAGTGTTAAATTGAAAACTGCTTCATTCACTGTACTGTTCCTGTTTACATTGTCATGTTTTGACAGTTTGTCCATTTTTCGCTGTGGCTGTCACATTTTCTCTTGCAGAATTATTGCAAAGGGAGTTCATTTCCAGCTACGATTTACCATCACCAAAAAGAACAATTTAAAAAAAATGGTCCATTTATTGATTAATTTCATAGCACTTGCTACAAGAATGTAGGCTAAGACACTGATAATGCTTTCCAGATGCCCCTAAGTGACACTTTTTCTTGTTTAACAAGATGTTCAATGTCAGTAGTTGTTTCTAATATTATTCAGCCCACATTTTCCGAAACATTTGCCAAATCTGCACTTTTAGTCTGGCAGCATTGTACCGAATGCAGAACGAAATCTGACACGTGTGGCTGAGAGAAATAAACTTGTGTTTATCTCTCTTGTGCAAACTTGAGTCCTGACATTTTTCCGTCTTTCTAGCCCTGGCTTCCACTTTCCAGCTGTCATTCATTTATTTGCACGGGACAGATGCCAGCAATCAGCATTTTCCACACACATCTACATTACTTTAAAATTTAAGATGTCTAATAAAATTAAGGTATGATTTTATTAGATTTGTTCCCAGAAAGAGCAATATTTAGGCCACTGTTACCCAGAGTCTCATGCTCTACACTATATTACCATTTGCTATTTGAATTTCCCACTACATCTTCCATTGATCATTGCTCCAAAGATTTGATATTATCATTCAACATCCCCTTTGACTGACACTGGGTGAAATTCGGTATGAAATCATGCTGTAAGTAGCTCCTTAAACTAGAAGATATTTAAATATTGACACGTCAAATTAATATTCTTAATAGTCATACAAGATAAAAATGAATACAATTAGTATTGCCACCATTTAAAATGCAGTAAATTAAACATTTCTTTGTCTTACATGGACCTGTTGATATAAAAAAGTGCTTTGTTATTAGAATTTGTTTAAATTTTTGAGCCAAATTTGTTCTATGGTGTGACTGTCTCAAGCAATAAATTCCACAAGGTTTAGGATTGTTTTTATGGAAATTTTTGACCATTCTTCTAGAAGCGCATTTGTGAGGTCAGGCACGAGAAGGCCTGGCTCGCAGTCTCCGCTCTAATTCATCCCAAAGGTGTTCTATCGGGTTGAGGTCAGGACTGTGCAGGCCAGTCAAGTTCATCCACACCAAACCTCGCTCATCCATGTCTTTATGGACCTTGCTTTGTGCACTGGTGCGCAGTCATGTTGGAACAGGAAGGGGCCATCCCCAAACTGTTCCCACAAAGTAGAGAGCATGAAAATGTCCAAAATGTCTTGGTATGCTGAAGCATTAAGAGTTCCTTTCACTAGAACTAAGGGCCCAACCCCTGAAAAACAACCCCACACCATAACTTCCACCAAACTTTACACTTGGCACAGTGCAGTCAGGCAAGTACCGTTCTCCTGGCAACCGCCAAACCCAGAATCGTCCATCGGATTGCCAGTCAGAGAAGGGTGATCTGTCACTCCAGAGAAGACGTCTCCACTGCTCTAGACTCCAGTGGTGGCGTGCTTTACACCACTGCATCAGATGCTTTGCATTGCACTTGGTGATGTAAGGCCTGGATGCAGCTGCTCGGCCAATGAAACCCATTCCATGAAGCTCTCTACACACTGTCCTTGAGCTAATCTGAAGGCACACAAAGTTTGTTTGGCTGAGTTGCTGTTGTTCCCAATTGCTTCTATAATACCACTAACAGTTGACTGGAATATTCAGTAGTGAGGAAATTTCATGAATGGACTTAGTGCACAGATGGCAACCTATCATGGTACCATGCTTGAATTCACTGAGCTCCTGAGAGCGACCCATTCTTTCAGAAATGTTTGTAGAAGCAGTCTGCATCAGTGGCGTAGGCAGAAAGTGGATGATGGGTAGGCCTCTAATAGTGTGGGTGGGCCACCGGAATAATTCACATTACCCCTTAATTAAAAAAAATAAATAAAAATAATCCTATTGAAACATAACAACACAGCTAAAAGTAGGTTATTCCTCATATGTTGGACCTTCTATTGTCTATTGTCTTTTAATATAGTCTACTTCTACATCTTGATGCCTTCTCAAGCCCCCGTATGAGCTGTGTTTGTGATGTTTGAGCGCGGCGTGCGGAAGGACCGTTTGCAAGGTTGCTTTATTTTTGAAATTCCGCTAGGTTATTACTAGTACTAGTGTCGCAGAAACAAAATACTGTAAGCACTAAGCTCCGTGCGATCAAGTGTGAGCGGCTGCAACGTGAAAAAAATTGAAAACAAAAACAAAGCAGGAGAGAGATACAACCCGAGTCCTGATAACTATATCACGAAGAGAAATGTCTGCGTCCTGTATCAACAACATGCCATTGCTAATACAGTACATGTGGCTTATGTACATTTAAGAAAACCACTTGCTCACAAATATTACATGCAAATGCCATGCCACGGTGGGCCAGACTAAAAACCTACCCATACCTTGTATGGCTGATGTCTGAATTCTAAACAAATTGCAGTTGGCTGGGTTTTGAATTGAAGATGTTGATAATAGCATCATATTCTGTTAGTTCACTTTCAAACAACAAAAGTGTTATGTCATCTTTGTCAAGACGTGTTTCTTTCTTAAATGTGTCATAAATGGCAGTTTAGCCATTTTTTAATAACAAAAAAGGCGCTGCTAGTTGGAATCGAATCCAGATATTGCCGAGAAGAACATAACATTACTACTGGCGTGACGTAACTGAAGAGATGAATTAGCATATTTTTATTAATATTAGAATAGAGTTCTAATGCATGACAAAATAAATCACATTTAAAATAATTATTGAAGAATTGTTAAACGTTAGAAAATAGTTAAAATTATAAAGTATATATATATATATATATTTCCCTGGATCTGACAGGATGGGCAAGCTGTCAATCTGGAAATCTGTCAATTTTTGTCTCAGAATTGTTCAAATATTTAACATTTTAAAAGTTTAAAGTTTTGTTGTCCTTTGGTGCGACACCCCTATATGCCACATGGTCCGTGTATGTTGCGTTCATTAGTTTTTCGATTTAATATTGAAAGTGGAAAAATTAGCATACGGCTTGATTGTATATTTTTATGTTCAGGAATAGAAAATGGATTATTGGTTTGAATATTCAATTTCCGCATGTGGGCGGGCATGAAATGGCCCTTTCCGCTTACAGTATAAGTGTGGTGTGGGGTACACGGACCCCACACCACACTTTTCAGTAAAAATTTTCATATAACAAAAACCCCTTCACACTACATAATATGTATTTTTTCTTCAAAAGTGGTGTTTTACAAAACAAGCATTTTTTCCTGCATATTTGTCAATTATCCATATTCTATATAGAATATTCTATAAATAAAGGCAAATATGTTGTTAAATTGTCTTAATATTCAATTTCCACTCTTGTTTCGTTTTGTTCACATGTGTTGCCTGTAGCAAAACAATGGAGTGACAGGCTGGGCTCCAGAATCATTCGGTACATCTGACTAGAGAATGAGTCTCTTTAGCTTCCCTGGCAATCAATACGTTATGACCAAACACTTCAGGTCTCCCAGCGGCCCTCTAAATCTGAGATGAGGGAGCAGTATTCTGTGGGGGGGGGGATAAAGTGGAGATTTCTATTAAGAAGAGGCCCTGATAATCACTTCAGCCCTCAAACCTCCCTTCCTTTCTTCAAAGGATGGCCTTGTGGTCCGCCACACTTTGGTGAACTAATGCCTCATGGACTATCTGGTAATAGTCCGCTGAGGATTTTGCACCAGGCAGGCTCGGGAAAAGGGACGAGAGCACAAAGCTGCTGTAAACTAAAACTAAAATGCACCATGCTGCAGTTTGGTGAACTTAATAAAATAAAATAATAATAAAAATATTTTACTAGTCATTTACTAGAGTCTAAGGGGCTTTAATTTAATTTAATTTATTTTGTTTATTATTTCATATATAAAATGAAATAAATCATGCTTCTATATAAATATAAAATTATTTAATTGTATTAAATTCAGTTTAAATTAAAATAAAATTAACGATACATTAAAGCGTGACTGTGAGATTGTGAGAAACACAATATATAATTATAAAATCATTTAATATTTTGATTTTATTGTGATTAAATTAAAATGAAATAAAATTTAGAAATGTCTAAAAGTATGTTGGAGTGAACAGAGTGTCATTGAACTGTATATTTTTTTATTATTATTTTAGTTTAGTTTAGTTTTCCTCTGCCATCCTAAAAGATTTTTTTGGGCTGATGTGGAGCCTCTTCCTGTAGAGTCCCAGAAGATATTTCCCAGAGTCCCATTCCCCTTGATGCTTGGGTTCCTATCGTGCTTTTCGTCCCGCTGCAGACACCTGCTCCAGAACACTGGGCTTCAAATGCTACTGATCTGTGACACATCTTCACCAAGCTGTGCAAATATGCTTAATTTGAGACCATTTAGGGACCTCAAGACTGAAAGAAATGAACTCATTCTCATGCTTCCAGAATCAATACCCAGCACTCCAGTCAACATACCGGCCTGTGTGCCAAACTAGCCAGACAGATGCTAATTTGACTCACCTGGTACATTTAGTTTGCCATTTTAGAGTCTGGTGATCGTTTCGCACAGTGAAATATTTCAAATCAAGCATGTGTAAATATTAGAGGAGACAAAAATCTTCAAGTGTTTAAGATGAGCTGGAGTTCAAGTTGAAATCAGAGAGCCAGTTAGCCCTGAAAAATGTTTACTTGTGGCAAGCCTCCATGAAGGGCTGCAACGTCCTACAAGGCCACGGTCTGTGCTCCTTATTTGCGCAAGCTGCACTGAGTCACTGTGGGTTAAACAGGGGTCTGTTTTTTTCATGCTCTGCCAAGCTACCCCTTTGACATTTAGCTGTAATACATAAAATGCTATGTGTTCTGTTGAGCTTAGACTCTCACAAAGCACACTTTTGAGTGGACGATACCATATGAAATTGCAGAACAGTGACACTGGGTAATTACATTACTTGCTGATTCCACTTTCATTTGTTCATATAGGCTTGGTCTTTGATGATCATTTTAAACAATTATTTTAAATACAACTTTGCATGCTTTCAAAAGTTTGGGGTTAGTACGTTTTTTTTTTATTTTTTTATTTTTTACATTCAGTTGATAAAATAAAAAAAAAGACATTGTTCCAAATAATATTGTTTATTTCAAATGCTGTTCCACAGTTTCCACAGCACAACTGTTATAAACATTGATGATAATAATACATATTTCTAATATTTCTATAATAATAAAAAATATCAGCATAGAATGATTTCTGAAGGATCATGTGACACTGAAGACTGGAGTAATGATGCTGCTGAAAATTCAGCTTTACTATCACAGGAATAAAATGACATTTTAGAATATATTTAAGTAGAACATTTATTTTGAATTGTAATAATGTTTCAGAATCTATCTTTTTATTGTATTTTGTATTTCAAATAAATGCCTGATACTTCTTTCATTAAGAAATCTTAACGACCCCAAATCCCAAACTTACTTACAGGTGTGATGTGGTATCTGGCACCAAGATGTTAGCAGCAGATCCTTTAAGTCCTGAAAGTTGCGAGGTGGGGCCTCCATGGATCGGACTTGTTTGTTCAGCACATCCTACAGGTGCTCGATTGGATTGAGATCTGGGGAATTTGGAGGCCAAGTCAACACCTCAAACTCATTGTGCTCCTCAAACCATTCCTGAACCATTTTTGCTTTGTGGCAGAGCGCATTATCCTGCTGAAAGAGGCCACAGCCACCAGGGAATACCGTTTCCATGAAAGGGTGTACATGGTCTGCAACAATGCTTAGGTAGGTGGTACGTGTCAAAGTAACATCAATATATATATATATATATATATATATATATATATTTTTTTTTTTTTTTTTATGTATTGTGTGTATATATATAGTGGTACGTGTCAAAGTAACATCCAATATATATATATATATATATATATATATATATATATATATATATATATTTTTTTATGTATATATATATATATATATATATATATATATATATATAATACATATTTATAACCCTATACTTAAAATAAATAAATAAATAAATAAACATATATTTATAATGCTATACTTTGTTATATTACCTCGGTATTAAATAATAAAAAAATTATAACAGTACACTGCTGCGTGAATACTTCTAATACAAAATCTAAAGGAGTGACACCAAATTTTACATCATTCTCTTATTCTGCTGAAATCAATCTCTATATTCTTTTTTGGAAAGTCGTGGAAACACTATAATGGATTTTTTTCTTTTGCTATTGGAGCCAATGGGAATACAAAAATTCACAACTATTGAAGTTTACCCAACTATGATGACTTCCAGTTCTGAAAGCCCCTTTAAATGTCAAAAGGGTCCATTAGGGCTGTCCAGAACAAGAGGGCACTGCACCTGGGACACTGAGTCACTCATGCACCCTGGTGCCTGTCTTGCTACATTTGCTGATGCAGTCAGATGCGGTGCTTTTGGCTGTAGACCAGTAGTTGCGTAACAGTATAGTCATAAAACAGCAGGCTGCAGATTGTACTGCATTTTTTTGTCGCAGACTTCCAAGTCTGTTAACGGCAGACAAACTGGAGCAGCACACTGAGAGGAAGTTTGCGCAGCAGACATGCAGACAACCTTACGTGCCATCTTACATCAGAAAACGCCCACCCACCCAGATCAAAGTCGCCGCCTTGCTGTTCTGTCTGTTTTTACACCACTGTCTCCTTTTTCATCACCCAGCACTGAGCAATACTGTAGATATACACCAGACTTCATATTTAATGGCTTGGTATCTTTGTGAATGTAAAAACTTGATGTATAAGTAATAATAAAACTGTTATTCCTTCAAATCTAAATTAGTGTATACAATTCAAAGCTATAATACTGTGAGGGATTTTCTAATGGATTTTATCCATGTCATCAGCTCATAAACCCATCCTCAACACATTCATTTATTTAGCACTTATTTAGCACTAACATAAAAGAAGGCTATAGGGCTGTATTAAAGGGATAGTTCACCCAAAAATGTTGTCATCATTTATTCACCCTAGTGTTGTTCCAAACCTCTATGTGTTTCTTTCTTCTGTTGAACACAAAAGAAGATATTTTGAAGAATGTCAGTAACCATATGGTTGACGGTAGCCATTGACTTCCTTAGTAGGGAAAAAAAATACTGTGGAAGTCAATGAGTGCCATCAACTGTCAGAAGTAGTGTGAGCAATTGAAGTATGTCAGAAATAGAATGGGGCATCAGTTTACTGTCGGAGATTTGTTGCATCGTATCATGCTGCGTCACACCACATCCAGCATAGACAAGACCGAGTTCAGAGAGGGTCGAGTCTGAGTCCGAGTCGAGACCGAGTTCAGAGAGGGTCGAGTCCGAGTCCGAGTCGAGACCGAGTTCAGAGAGGGTTGAGTCCGAGTCCGAGTCGAGACCGAGTTCAGAGAGGGTTGAGTCCGAGTCCGAGTCGAGACCGAGTTCAGAGAGGGTTGAGTCTGAGTCCGAGTCAAGACCGAGTTCAGAGAGGGTCGAGTCCGAGTCGAGACCGAGTTCAGAGAGGGTCGAGTTCAAGGCGAGGCCGAGTTCAGAGAGGGTGGAGTCCGAGTCGAGACCGAGTTCAGAGAGGGTGGAGTCCGAGTCGAGACCGAGTTCAGAGAGGGTCGAGTCCGAGTCAAGACCGAGTTCAGAGAGGGTCGAGTCCGAGTCAAGACCGAGTTCAGAGAGGGTCGAGACCGAGTTCAGAGAGGGTCGAGTCCGAGTCGAGACCGAGTTCAGAGAGGGTCGAGTCCGAGTCGAGACCGAGTTCAGAGAGGGTCGAGTCCGAGTCGAGACCGAGTTCAGAGAGGGTCGAGTCCGAGTCGAGACCGAGTTCAGAGAGGGTGGAGTCCGAGTCGAGAACGAGTTCAGAGAGGGTCGAGACCGAGTTCAGAGAGGGTCGGGTCCAAGGCGAGGCCGAGTTCAGAGAGGGTGGAGTCCGAGTCGAGACCGAGTTCAGAGAGGGTGGAGTCCGAGTCGAGAACGAGTTCAGAGAGGGTCGAGACCGAGTTCAGAGAGGGTCGAGTCCGAGTCGAGACCGAGTTCAGAGAGGGTCGAGTCCGAGTCGAGACCGAGTTCAGAGAGGGTCGAGACCGAGTCCAGAGAGGTTCGAGTCCGAGGCGAGACCGAAGTTCAGAGAGGGTCGAGTCCGAGTCGAGACCGAGTTCAGAGAGGGTTGAGTCCGAGTCGAGACCGAGTTCAGAGAGGGTCGAGTCCAAGGCGAGGCCGAGTTCAGAGAGGGTCGAGTCCGAGTCGAGACCGAGTTCAGAGAGGGTCGAGACCGAGTCCAGAGAGGTTCGAGTCCGAGGCGAGACCGAGTTCAGAGAGGGTCGAGTCCGAGTCGAGACCGAGTTCAGAGAGGGTTGAGTCCGAGTCGAGACCGAGTTCAGAGAGGGTCGAGTCCAAGGCGAGGCCGAGTTCAGAGAGGGTGGAGTCCGAGTCGAGAACGAGTTCAGAGAGGGTGGAGTCCGAGTCGAGACCGAGTTCAGAGAGGGTCGAGTCCGAGTTCAGAGAGGGTCGAGACCGAGTCCAGAGAGGTTCGAGTCCGAGGCGAGACCGAGTTCAGAGAGGGTCGAGTCCGAGTCGAGACCGAGTTCAGAGAGGGTTGAGTCCGAGTCGAGACCGAGTTCAGAGAGGGTCGAGTCCAAGGCGAGGCCGAGTTCAGAGAGGGTGGAGTCCGAGTCGAGAACGAGTTCAGAGAGGGTCGAGACCGAGTTCAGAGAGGGTCGAATCCGAGTCGAGACCGAGTTCAGAGAGGGTTGAGTCCGAGTCGAGACCGAGTCCAGAGAGGGTTGAGTCCGAGGCAAGACCGAGTTCAGAGAGGGTTGAGTCAAGACCGAGACCTGAGAAAATCCACAAACAACATTAGAACATAATTTGATTAACTTTTTAGTTATGGAGAGCGTGCACAGAGTGACTGCAGACTGTGACTTTCTGGAAAGTGGGATCACTACAGGTTGATGGCAGGTGGACACAGCGTAAAATAGAAGCGAGAGCAGGCGGGTCACAGGTGTGGGAGAGAACCTGGTGGGAGTCTTTGCACCAACGTTAGTCTCAAGTCATGCGCAGTTGTGCATAAGAAAATCACCAATCATTGGACGTGTCAATCAAACATCAATTTAAAGAATTATTAACATGCAGTAATAATCATGAAATATTTTGAATGGGACTCGAGTTGACTCGAGAATAAGGCCAATTGATGTGACTTGCTTCATGTAAAATAAAATAGATTTTGTGAATTAGCAAATTGTGAGTTAGCAAAAAATATATATACAATTAAATATTTTTATAATTCTGTTTTAATTAAAATAAAACAAAATGCCTGTTTAGAAGGTATCACTGGGAAATTGAGATAGAAATATTAAAAGTATAAATTTTATTATAAATATATTATATAATGTTTATTTTTAAATTCTATTTTATTTTAAACTAAAATTCAGACGGTTATTGTCAAGGTGTTTGTATGAGAAGCATCTGAAGTTGCATTAGTGAACAGAGCGTCACTGAACTCTATAAGCTTCCTTACGCTCATCTCATTGTTGCATTCTCTCTATTCTCTAATATTCACTGTATGTATGGCAGGTTCATTATTAAAGCCACTTACAGTAATCTCATCCATCTTTTAATTTTTTTCCCGCTTCTTAATTTTTTCCCCTCTCTCTTTCTTGAGACTGGTTTTTGATTAAATAAAAAGCCGAAGGGATGGATATGGCTGTTAATTGCATGGGGCTGATGCGAGCGCTGAATCAACACAGAGGAGAGGTCATTAAACCCAGCCGGTCCTCTCCACTGCGTTTGTCTGACTGCACCCCCCCCCCATCTGTTGTGCAAATTCTGCCTTTAATTTAACTTTGCAGTGTTGGGTTGCTCCAGTCCACCAGAAATAATCTTCCCCCTTCATCTTCAAACCACTGTTATCCCCCGTGCTCTTATTGTGCAGTCACGTAGCCCCATTGTCCAACTACCAAACTTCAATTAAAAGAGGACGAATATATCTGGGCATTCATCAACTGATTCATTATTCTGCAATCCGTCTCCCATCATGGTTATTTGGATAGGTTGATTAATCTTCATGTCATGCATCTATAAAGATATATGATGATTACTTATCATAAAAAAAAAAATCAAGGCATCACCAGTTTCATAAAGATTGGTTTTCTGAAAAGCACTCTAAAACAATCATTTCAATCTGGAGAATGAATTCAGAGCAAATCGAAAGGGTGAAACTCACAAAAAAACTTCATCTTATTACCATCTTTGATTACATTTAAGTGTTTGTGTGGTGCCTGTTGGCATTATCAGAGAAAAATGTGTTGGATTGACCACACGAAGACGGTCGGACGATCTCGTATTTCTGCTGACGTTGAAGCCTCAGCTGCAGAAGCAGCCTCATTGTTTGCTGGGTCTAAAGGGAAGCATTGTGCTCAACATGTGTTTCTGATGAAGGCATCACTGCCGTGCCGCACCGCAGAGCTTCAGAAACAAACTGAGAGTGACACAACCATGAAGGGAGGGAGAGAAAGAGCAAAAGAGGCATGTTGCAAAAGCTTATGATTTCCTTAGGCAAATTCCTATCATATTCATCGCGCTATGACATTGCAGAACTCGTCTCGTGGAACACAAGAGCATCTCTTGTTCTCTCTGCTGAGGCCATTAGAGAGGAAGTTGAGCTCTGAATGAGAACTTTTCAGATCAGATTTTTCTTTCTGAAGTAGTGTTACATTTTCTTATAAATGAAGTATGGAGGTGCCAATTTATTCAAGAATACAATGATATAGTAAGTCCAAAAAAGGAATGGAAAATAGGAATTAGATTTGATGTCATTCATTTTCAGTATAGACATCCACTTAACAGTTTCATCATAAGCCAATTTAATTGTTATTGGAAGTAAATTGAACACAAGCGCAGAAGTGAGTCCATAAGGAGCCATTTGAGTCTGTGTTATGTTCAAGCTTCATTGTGCAAGTTAAACAAATCCAGACTGAATCAAATCCATCACTGTCTGCCAGGCTGAGGCAGTTTAAAGGAGCCACGATAAAATACACATTTCCCTCTTATTTTAAATCATTTTCTTCTCGTATGTATTTCTTGTAATAAGCTCCATTGTGTGAAGTAATTCTGAGCACATTTATGAGCGATGTGTCATGCTGAACCTGCACAGACAGTATGCAGCAGTGCCTTCCTGACTGCTTCAGTTTGGATTAGTATATATGTAGCACAGTCATGAATATCTTTGTTGGCTGATCTGATTATTGGCTACATGGGTGTGCATGTGTGGCATAATCAAAAAAAAAAAAAAAAAAAAATTTATTATTGGAATTAAGAATAGTATATTTGTGGAATGTGCAGTTTCATTTTTGTAAACAATACATTTCTGTTCCAAACGTCATTGAAAGATTATATATATACACTCACACTCACCTAAAGGATTATTAGGAACACCTGTTCAATTTCTCATTAATGCAATTATCTAATCAACCAATCACATGGCAGTTGCTTCAATGCATTTAGGGGTGTGGTCCTGGTCAAGACAATCTCCTGAACGCCAAACTGAATGTCAGAATGGGAAAGAAAGGTGATTTAAGCAATTTTGAGCGTGGCATGGTTGTTGGTGCCAGACGGGCCGGTCTGAGTATTTCACAATCTGCTCAGTTACTGGGATTTTCACGCACAACCATTTCTAGGGTTTACAAAGAATGGTGTGAAAAGGGAAAAACCTCCAGTATGCGGCAGTCCTGTGGGCGAAAATGCCTTGTTGATGCTAGAGGTCAGAGAATGGGCCGACTGATTCAAGCTGATAGAAGAGCAACTTTGACTGAAATAACCACTCGTTACAACCGAGGTA
>CM031953.1:14967408-14992408 GCA_018749465.1 Paracanthobrama guichenoti | reverse complement strand
GTCAGGACATTTATTAATATAACTCTGATTGTGTTCGTCTGAAAAAGAATGGGTGAACTATCCCTTTAATGGTTGAACTGATATGACTATCAAATAACAAAACAACCATACAAAGGATATAACATCAGATATGACCGTGATGGATTTCTTTTATCCTGTTCTTTTGTACACATCATTGTACACTCTTGTCCAGTTAAAAATCCTGTTTACCTCAGTTTTATTGCAAGCAACAATAGAAACATGTTCTTAAAATGTAAACGATTCAAATCAATGCATTGCTTTTCACCATCTTTCTGTAAGATGATTATGTACAGTTTATGGTATGAATTATGCGGTGTTGATTCTCAAGATTACATCAACCTCTGCTCTAGATTTAGATTTTTTCTGGAAAGGATAAAATAATATTGCTAATGCTAGGCATTTACTACATCAAAAAAAACAATAGGTAGATATGTAAAACTAACATTTAAATTCACACACAATTGATTTAAATGGAAAGTTTTGGAATTACAAGACAGACATTTCACATTGGAAAAAAAAAAAAAAATACGGAGCAATTCACAATGGTTTACAGTATAATATTCCAGTATGTAAGAAGATTGATTGATGAAGTGAAAATGCTAGAAAGAGTGAGGATAAAAACATCACAGGACCAAATGTAGAGACTGACAGGATTCTCTTCACGTTTATATACAATCTATGATACAACTGTAGTATGGCACCATATATTAAATACACGCATCTTTCTCCCACTCGCATACATCTATGAGTTTCACACTCACAGTTTATGGCTTTTGTAATCCTCAGAGGACTACACCAGTGTACTACAGTAAGTGTGCGTACTGAGAGATGATATTTGGGATACTGTTAAAAAAAAAATAGCGGTAGAGAACTCGACGTTGGAATGTTATTAGGAGACTCCATTGTTTTCTAAAACAGATCTGGGTTGCAATTCAAGCTCTTTTATGGTGTGCATTATTGTGGAATTCTTAAACCACTGGATTGTGCATTTATCAAAAGGTTGGCACTAAGACGATTTCAAATAACTAACAAACACTGACATTTACGAATGTTTTTTGGACCTTTCTCAGTGGCCTCATAAGTCTTCTGGATGTATTTGTATTCAGCATCATGCCAATATAGACTCTGAATGCAGAACATTTTAAGCAGAAATCAGTCCAGAGTTCAGAGTTCATATGTATAAAGAGTACGACGACTAACCCTGCTCCTAGCAAGACAGTTCAAAAGAAAGCTACTAGACTGTAACTCACAACTCCAACTTGGTTTGCGGCCACTCCAGATCACTGATGCCATTCTTTGCTTGCTTCTTCTCAGGTCTCAAAACATTGAAAGAGGCAGCGCCCCCTATGGGAGTCTCAGGAGGAAAAGCACAGGCCACAGCATTCCATGCAGATCTCCAGACAGTCTGCAGACTCGCAGCACGCGTCAATGATGCCGCAGTCCATGTCACAGGGCAGGTCACAGTCGCCACATTCCTCTGAAGCGCAGCAGCAGCAGAAGCACGAGTCGTCTGATGCGCAGGAGCCGCAAGTGGCGCAGTCCAGCACGATGTTGCACAGTGTGAGGAACTCACAGAACAGACAGGCCAGGATGCAGTGGACACAGCAATCTGGACACAGCAAAGAAAGTTAGTCACAACAAAAAAACTCACTGGCTAGTGATGCTTATCTGTGTCAGTCAAACTTCCTGCAAGTGAAAGAAATGTGTACAAACAATCACAGCAAATGATTGCCTCACCATCCTGAGCCTCTGTGGGGATCTGGGAGCTGTTGGATTTGGAGCTACCTTTGCTCCTCTTGCTGCTCTGACTGTTGATGGATGGGTTCGACTGCAGCTTCTTGGGGTTTTTATGGGCTGAGGATGAAGATGAAGAGGACGAGGAGGCGGCTCGAGAAAAAGTTCCGTTTCTGACCCCATTGCTGTGTGGCTTGCTGTCTCTCCTCAGTAGCGCTGCTGATTCGATCGAGCTAGCTAGCGTGGGGTGTATGGGTGTAGACCGTGCCTGAGGTTGATCTGAGAGCGAGAGAGAGAGAGGGAGAGAGAACACAAACAAAAAGGTGAGCAGGGTTATAGCTGGGTTTTATAACAGCTTTTCTGCTGCTGTGTAATTATTCTCCTTCTGCTGCCCGAGGATGTGTAGAAGAAAAGCAGCAGCTGCATATTTGTGGCCAGTAAACGTAGTTAGTATCTTGTTTCTTATAATGAAATTAGCCTTTTCCTGTCGTGGACCAATCAACTTCCAAAAGAGGGCATCTGGCAGATTCTTGTGCATTACCTAAGAATTTTATTTTTGTAATTAGCTCTTAAATCCTAAATCTAACATACTATCTCTAAGCCATGTCCTAAGACAGCCATTACTCCAGTCAGTGTCACGTGATCCTTCAGAAATCATTCTAATACGCTGATTTTGTGCTCATAAAACATTTATTCTGATCAGTGTTGTTTTTTTTGTTTTGTTTTTTGTTTTTTTAAATCAGAGACTATTAAAGCATCTGTAATGCCTGTTAGCTCACAAAACTAGTCTAATGAGTCTTTAGGAAACTTAATGAGCATATAAAAAGCACATTGAAATCAATGTTGCTTAATTTTATAATCACAAACACAAACAAAACCAGTGAATTCAATTTATCACCCAGCCCTAGTTTTGTCAACAGGTCACTCACAGAAGGAAACAAAGGGCAAGATCGATTGAGATTTACACCAAAGCGAGGTTTGTTTCTGGGAAACGGCATGTGTTTAGAATATCCGCTTGGAGCTTGCTGGTCTGCCGTAAGCATTGGGTCTAGACTGTTTATATGACTAGACACAATGATATGACTCATATTTGAGATTCACTTAGTTACTCTATCATGTTCATCTGTCTCATTTCCTTTCATTTTTGGTTGTGTATCATTTCAGTCTGATGGCTTTCCTCCCTAACCAGCTTCAAAGAACCAAGAAGAAAAAGTCCAAAGCAAACAGACAAGCAAACAAATAAAGAAACAGGAATTAATAAACTGAGATCAAGAGACCAGAATGGATTTCCATATCATTGCTTCAGAGTTGCAGGAAGAGTACACAAAGGAACAAATAAACAACATGAGATCACCGCTACGCTTCATTTCCCACAGAGAGCAAATGACAAGACAACATACACAAATCAAGCAAAGGAGCAGAATTTGCAGGAAACATTTCTGTGTGCCTTGAAAATGAAAAATAAATAAACCCACAGACGTCTAAATTGAAATAAAATATTTCTTATAAACAGGATAGCTTTAATATAACAAAAGCAATAATCAGGTTCTACAGTAAAGAGTCTAAAACTGTCAAGATGCTAACTAGCAGCCAACTGTCTACTGCATTTTCCAAAATATAAGTCACGCTTTTTTATCATCTGAAATGATATAATGTAATAATTAAATGTGACTTGTATACAATGTGACGTGTCTTCTCTTCTATATATATATATATATATATATATATATATATATATATATATATATATATATATATATATATATATATATATATATATATATATATGTATATGTATATATATAATGTATGTGTCATTTTCTGCTTGACCAGCACTTTGCAACAACACAACCTTGTTTCTGCAGCGTCTTTCAGCATGTTTCTTCTATCAACGTCTGACGTTTGTGCTTTACGTGACGTGAGGAAGTCACATAAACTACAGAAAATCCGATCAGAGCAACGGATTTCCAGAAATGCAATCTGAATAGGATTCCAAACCACATATGAATGTAGCTTGAAACGGATTCGTAAAAATTTCATGTGATTTTGGGCTGTTCAGACTTGCTAAATCTAATCGGATTTCAGTTTTAACAGACTTTAACAGACTGTATAACTGATATTAACAGACTGTATAAGCTCATCTGCACTACACTACACTTATACCTAAACCTTTTGTTTTTAACATACTTTTAGTTTGTATTTATATATAATTAAACTGTATTTAGCTTCTGTCTACTGATAGTGTTTAGTGTTAACTACATGCACCAAGGGTCTGAGAGATCTCCATGTACTGTACTGTATGTATGTATGCACTGTACATGTGGCAGAATTGACAAAGCAGACTTTGACTTTGAATTGGATATGCACAAAAATCGGATTTGGACTGACAGTCTGAACGTAGCCTTATTTTCCAGAAAATACTGTATCTGCATTCTGACTTCAGCCACTCTTTCGAAATTGAACGTCTCGTAAAAGTCAAAAACATTTTTCAAGTCTGATTAAAAATAAATGCTTTGTTTCAGGCACGGGCACTGATTAAACAAATTCTCAATTAAGCTTTTGAACGTGGGCACCGTATGGTGGGCAACTGTTTGAAAAGTGAACCGCAATCCACGTAGCCTGCCATCGAAAACAAAAGAGCACGTACAACGATACGCCACAGTGCAGCCAGATCAGGGTAATGAAAACAAAAGGAGAGGCATATCAGCGAAGTTATGACTAACGTTATAATTAAAACGTCTGTCTTTTTTTGTGCTGGGTGTGAGGATGAGGCCAATCGCTTGGCGTTTTGAAGTTCAGACACCGTCTCCCTGTGAGTTTACAGCCTACAAATGTTCTAGTGTTCCTCCACAAACTGCTCGTGGAGTTGACTTTGGCAAGCACTCCACAGCACTTCGTATATTTTACTCTTGAGCACCGCAAAAGACTAATTATTCTGGAAGAAAGAAAAACTATGTGAAATTCAGACCATCAGAGCCAAAGGAAATAAACCCCCAAAACAGAAAGGCTAAATGGACCTTTTACGTGAAACGTTTTGTTATATTTTTTTCTGTGAATGATGATAGTATTTAATCCCATCCTTTTGCTGCAATAAACATTTTCTTGACCTTAACGCATGTTTCAGGTCATATGAGAAACGACTGAAGGGAATATTAAGAGAAAAAGAGCAAGAGGTCTGGTGCCCATGCGGAGGCATGTGGACTCTGTATAGTCCAGGAAAAACATACACAAACACACCTCGTTCTATTCACAGAGTCTGACGCTCGAAGGTCTAGAAGACAGAACTGGCAATCAGCTACATTAGATAATGGCTGAGCGGACACATGCCCACAGTGTGCTGGTGTTGGAGCCTGGCCGAGCAAATCCGCTTTGATTGGATATTTTGCCGTTTCAAACTTTACTCCAGATGTTAAGTTTGTTATAAAGGAAAACAAAAAAGATCATTTATATGAAGTGCATTAAAAGTCAGAGTCTATGAAAAGACTAAAAGCCAGTTCCTTTCCATCGGGTAAACATCACCCTCAAGTCCATATGTTCGGTGTTAGATTGGCAGGGTGTTTATATTGTTTGTCAGGCTTTTCATGTATCTTGAGTTTGCCAGCTCTTGTTGGAGGATCAGCGCTTCAGAAACAGCTACAGTTCACCCTGGATTTACATCTGACATTTTGAAGCTGTGATGTGTGATTCTCTCATACACAAAGACAGAAACCCTGAAATACTTTGTCTACATCACCACCAGCTGCTGTGGTCCAGCATCTACATTATACACTATACAAGTTTGGGGTCAAAGAGATTTAAAAAAATAAAAAAATAATAATACTTCTATTCAGAAAGGGTGCATTAAATGTATAAAAAGATGTTACAAAAGATTTCATCTCAAATAAATGCTGTTGACAAATGAATTTGAACTCAGAAATGATCCTGAAAAACTATATGCAAGACAAATAAGTTTTCAGAAAACAGTTTTCAACATTAATAATAAGACATATTTCTTGTGCACCAAAATCAGCATATTAGAATGATTTCTGAACGATCATGTCACACTTAAGACTGAAGTAATGATGCTGAAAATTCAGCTTTGCCATCAAAGAAATAAAATTACATTTTAAAATAGATTCAAATACAAAACAGGTAATTTAAATTGTAATAATATTTGACAGGATTACTGTTTTGCTGTATTTTTTGTCAAATAAATGCAGCCCTGTTTTTTTTTTATTTTTTATGTTTACTGAATATGGTGTCAGATTATTAAAATTACAACGAAATCAAGCCACAACACAACGGAAAGTCTCCCGACCACTAGGGGGCACTCGGAGTGCGGTAAACTTAGTTTTCCTTGCCACTGATTCGGTATTGTATGTAACCATTGTATATCGACATGAAATATTAATTCAAAATCACCTACATGCATTATAGCTGCATATTTATACTCGAGAATGCTTTGACCCACTACCACGGCGCATGATGCCTAAGGGAATGTCTGTAGAACAGTGGCAAGGAAAACTAACTTCACCGTGTTCTGAGTGCCCCCTGTGTTGTGGCTTTTTAGCTGTGTTGTGGCTTGATTTTGTTGTGGCTTGATTTTGTTGTGTTGTGGCTTTTTCGTTAAGTTGTGGCTTGATTTTGTTGTATTGTGGCTTGATTTCGTTGTGTTGTGGCTTGATTTCATTGTGTTGTGGCTTGATTTTGTTGTGTTGTGGCTTTTTTGTTGTGGCTTGATTTTGTTGTGTTGTGGCTTGATTTTGATTTTGTTGTGGCTTGATTTTGATTTTGTTGTGTTGTGGCTTGATTTTGTTGTGTTGTGGCTTGATTTCGTTGTGTTGTGGCTTGATTTCGTTGTGTTGTGGCTTTTTCGTTGTGGCTTGATTTTGTTGTGTTGTGGCTTGATTTCGTTGCGTTGTGGCTTGATTTTGTGGCTTGATTTCATTGTGATGTGGCTTAATTTCATTGCGTTGTGGCTTGATTTTGTGGCTTGATTTCGTTGTGTTGTGGCTTGATTTTGTTGTGTTGTGGCTTTTTTGTTGTGGCTTGATTTTGTTGTGTTGTGGCTTGATTTTGATTTTGTTGTGTTGTGGCTTGATTTTGATTTTGTTGTGTTGTGGCTTGATTTTGTTGTGTTGTGGCTTGATTTCGTTGTGTTGTGGCTTGATTTCGTTGTGTTGTGGCTTTTTCGTTGTGGCTTGATTTCGTTGTGTTGTGGCTTGATTTCGTTGTGTTGTGGCTTTCTTGTTGTGGCTTGATTTCGTTGCGTTGTGGCTTGATTTTGTGGCTTGATTTCATTGTGATGTGGCTTAATTTCATTGCGTTGTGGCTTGATTTTGTGGCTTGATTTCGTTGTGTTGTGGCTTAATTTCATTGCGTTGTGGCTTGATTTTGTGGCTTGATTTCGTTGTGTTGTGGCTTGATTTTGTTGTGTTATGGCTTTTTCATTGTGGCTTGATTTCGTTGTGTTGTGGCTTGATTTTGTGGCTTGATTTCGTTGTGTTGTGGCTTGATTTTGTTGTGTTGTGGCTTGATTTTGTGGCTTGATTTCGTTGTGTTGTGGCTTGATTTCGTTGTGTTGTGGCTTGATTTTGTTGTGTTGTGGCTTGATTTTGTTGTGTTGTGGCTTGATTTTTTGTTGTGTTGTGGCAGTTGTGTTGTGGCTTGATTTCGTTGTGTTGTGGCTTGATTTCGTTGTGTTGTGTTGTGGCTTGATTTCGTTGCGTTGTGGCTTGATTTTTGTGGCTTGATTTCATTGTGATGTGGCTTAATTTCATTGCGTTGTGGCTTGATTTTGTGGCTTGATTTCGTTGTGTTGTGGCTTAATTTCATTGCGTTGTGGCTTGATTTTGTGGCTTGATTTCGTTGTGTTGTGGCTTGATTTTGTTGTGTTATGGCTTTTTCATTGTGGCTTGATTTCGTTGTGTTGTGGCTTGATTTTGTGGCTTGATTTTCGTTGTGTTGTGGCTTGATTTTGTGGCTTGATTTTGTTGTATTGTGGCTTGATTTCGTTGTGTTGTGGCTTGTGTTGTGGCTTGATTTCGTTGTGTTGTGGCTTGATTTCGTTGTGTTGTGGCTTGATTTCATTGTGTTGTGGCTTGATTTTGTGGCTTGATTTTGCTGTGTTGTGGCTTTTTCGTTGTGGCTTGATTTCGTTGTGTTGTGGCTTGACTTTGTGGCTTGATTTCGTTGTGTTGTGGCTTGATTTCATTGTGTTGTGGCTTGATTTCGTCGCTTTGTGGCTTGATTTCGTTGTGTTGTGGCTTGATTTCGTTGTGTTGTGGCTTGATTTCATTGTGTTGTGGCTTGATTTTGTGGCTTGATTTCGTTGTGTTGTGGCTTGATTTTGTTGTGTTATGGCTTTTTCGTTGTGGCTTGATTTTGTTGTGTTGTGGCTTGACTTTGTGGCTTGATTTCGTTGTGTTGTGGCTTAATTTCATTGCGTTGTGGCTTGATTTTGTGGCTTGATTTCGTTGTGTTGTGGCTTGATTTTGTTGTGTTATGGCTTTTTCATTGTGGCTTGATTTCGTTGTGTTGTGGCTTGATTTTGTGGCTTGATTTCGTTGTGTTGTGGCTTGATTTTGTTGTGTTGTGGCTTGATTTTGTGGCTTGATTTCGTTGTGTTGTGGCTTGATTTCGTTGTGTTGTGGCTTGATTTCGTTGTGTTGTGGCTTGATTTCGTTGTGTTGTGGCTTGATTTTGTTGTGTTGTGGCTTGATTTTGTGGCTTGATTTCGTTGTGTTGTGGCTTGATTTCGTTGTGTTGTGGCTTGATTTCGTTGTGTTGTGGCTTTCTTGTTGTGGCTTGATTTCGTTGCGTTGTGGCTTGATTTTGTGGCTTGATTTCATTGTGATGTGGCTTAATTTCATTGCGTTGTGGCTTGATTTTGTGGCTTGATTTCGTTGTGTTGTGGCTTAATTTCATTGCGTTGTGGCTTGATTTTGTGGCTTGATTTCGTTGTGTTGTGGCTTGATTTTGTTGTGTTATGGCTTTTTCATTGTGGCTTGATTTCGTTGTGTTGTGGCTTGATTTTGTGGCTTGATTTCGTTGTGTTGTGGCTTGATTTTGTGGCTTGATTTTGTTGTATTGTGGCTTGATTTCGTTGTGTTGTGGCTTGATTTCGTTGTGTTGTGGCTTGATTTTGCTGTGTTGTGGCTTGATTTTGTGGCTTGATTTTGTTGTGTTATGGCTTTTTCGTTGTGGCTTGATTTCGTTGTGTTGTGGCTTGACTTTGTGGCTTGATTTCGTTGTGTTGTGGCTTTTGATTTCATTGTGTTGTGGCTTGATTTCATTGTGTTGTGGCTTGATTTCGTCGCTTTGTGGCTTGATTTCGTTGTGTTGTGGCTTGATTTCGTTGTGTTGTGGCTTGATTTCATTGTGTTGTGGCTTGATTTTGTGGCTTGATTTCGTTGTGTTGTGGCTTGATTTTGTTGTGTTATGGCTTTTTCGTTGTGGCTTGATTTTGTTGTGTTGTGGCTTGACTTTGTGGCTTGATTTCGTTGTGTTGTGGCTTGATTTCATTGTGTTGTGGCTTGATTTCGTCGCTTTGTGGCTTGATTTCGTTGTGTTGTGGCTTGATTTCGTTGTGTTGTGGCTTGATTTCATTGTGTTGTGGCTTGATTTTGTGGCTTGATTTCGTTGTGTTGTGGATTGATTTTGTGGCTTGATTTCGTTGTGTTGTGGCTTGATTTCGTTGTGTTGTGGCTTGATTTTGTGGCTTGATTTCATTGTGTTGTGGCTTGATTTTGTGGCTTGATTTCGTTGTGTTGTGGCTTGATTTCGTTGTGTTGTGGCTTGATTTCATTGTGTTGTGGCTTGATTTTGTGGCTTGATTTCGTTGTGTTGTGGCTTAATTTTGTGGCTTGATTTCGTTGTGTTGTGGCTTGATTTTGTTGTGTTGTGGCTTGATTTTGTGGCTTGATTTCGTTGTGTTGTGGCTTGATTTTGTTGTGTTATGGCTTTTTCATTGCGGCTTGATTTCATTGTGTTGTGGCTTGATTTTTTGGCTTGATTTCGTTGTGTTGTGGCTTGATTTTGTGGCTTGATTTCGTTGTGTTGTGGCTTGATTTCGTTGTGTTATGGCTTTTTCATTGCGGCTTGATTTCGTTGTGTTGTGGCTTGATTTTGTGGCTTGATTTCGTTGTGTTGTGGCTTGATTTCGTTGTGTTGTGGCTTGATTTCGTTGTGTTGTGGCTTTTTCATTGCGGCTTGATTTCATTGTGTTGTGGCTTGATTTTTTGGCTTGATTTCGTTGTGTTGTGGCTTGATTTCGTTGTGTTGTGCACAAAGTACTGGGCCACCGTACAAAGTGGCTCAATGAGAAGATGAACAATATATCTTGTTAGAAATGTCACAATGGCTTTTCAAATCCAGCAAGAGAAAAATTAAACATTTTTGAAAAAGACTAAAATTTAAGTCTGGACACTCTTAAGAAATGGTTTCACAGAAACACATTGTTTTCACTTGTGACTCATCCAAACTTACATTTAAAGGGTCTATTTCAAGGTTAAATAGAAGCATTAGTGGCTCTCAGAACAGCACCGTATTGTACACTGCTTGAGTTACACCCACAGCATTTCAAACTTTTTTGACCTAAATAAAAGTGCACACGCGGTTAAAGGGTGTAAACATTTTCAAAGACCACAGGGAATTTTTTTTTTTTGGAAAGTTGGTGGTCAGAAATTGAATCCATAATAGCATGGGGCATATATGTGTTATCCTGTGCTGCAGTTTTTGGACGAGGCATTTAAATCAGGGATGTTACTTTGTTTGTGTGCGTTTGTGTTTAGAGCAGTAAACAGGCAGCGTCAGCCGGTCTCCTGGGCATCTGCCAGAAAGACAGAAATTTCTACAGAAGCCAGAAGTTACTTTGCTGAGAATCAGAGGGCAAAACTACAACACGCTTTATGCTCTTAGCATTCAAAATAAAGTGCATTAACACATACACACAAACTTAGTCAGGATGATTAAGAATAGAGCTGTTGCTATAGGTTGTGAGTAAAGTGATACTAAAACAGGCTGCCACCTGTTTACCATGTATCCAAAAGAAAAGGGAGAGATGAGTGTCAAGAAGTAAATGTGGGTGTGAAGCTGATGACAACTGGCAGGAAGTAAATCAAAGGGGAAACAGTTCTTTAGAAGAAGTGTCTCTTGTCCTTAAATAGTCTTCTGATAAATTAACTGTGTATTACACTGCAGCCTGACATCATCTGTGGATGTGAACAGGCAATGAGTGAATTTCAAATTAGTAAATAAAATATACTTTTACATTTTTCTTAAAATGTAAATTTATGATATTTAAATACTTATTTAAAATATAACATTTAAAAGTTATTTTCAAATGATCTACTGCACAGAGGAAGTATAGATCCAAGTGTCATTTATTTCCTAAAACAACTTAAATTCATCCAAAAATCCTCCATATAGCACATGGACCAACAGATCTCAGCATCACCTATTCTGTCCTTGTCTAAAATATACAATTTAGCCCTGAGATGTCAAGTTTCTTTAGGGGACCCATATCATCTAAACACAAGCCTCTCCGGGTCCCTGAGACCCCCAGACATCAGCTGAGTTATCTCATCTTAAATTCCCTGCCCAGGGCCCCAGGCTTCCCGTAACACCTCATTTAAAATCCCCCGCTGCCCCAAACAGCCGTGAGTTACACCACCTTCTGTTTTAAACCCTCAGGGCCACAGAAGCCAGTGAGTCAGCAATTTCTTAATACAAAATGAAAACACAAACACATGAAATCTCCAAGAGCAACAAACTATTAAACACATAAATGATTATCTTTTCTTAGAAATGTTCAACTGAAGACATGAAAAAAACAACATGTAGGACAGATGGTGCAAATTAAAACTCCATATCTTCACACCAGTTAGATGGAAATCCCCGACTTTCTAAACAAGGATGTCTTTTGTCAGAGCTGAAAAGAAAAAGAAAACATCAAAATGTGGTAAAGGATAAATGATATGGCTCTTTGAGAAGCAGAGCCAGATTTTACAGGGTGGCATCAAAAAAAAAAAATAAAGCATACAGTAGGTTCACAAGAGAGACCAAGTGGTCTTTAATCCCGTTCTGCCTGAGCTCATTTCAATGACAATTTCCAGTGATGAAGACTCTAATCAGAGAATTTTAAAGCTGTAATTTAAGCCAGCATTTTCCCCTCTTCCTTTAAGACGTTTATTTCCCCTGATGCCGGCCCCTCTGAACTCTGATAATAGATGATGCGATGAGTGAGACAGGAACTGAGCTTTAAGCCCTGCTGAAGCTGAAAATTCACTGAAAAGGCCAGAATGGGACAGTGAGGTGGGATATGCAATGAGACTATTCTCTGATCAAATTCAATTCAAGTCATCTCTTAACAAGTCTTTACAGTATATGGACCTCCCCAGTCTGTTACTTTCCTAGTTGCCGTTCTGACAGGAGAGAGGCAAGTTCATGCAATCAATTCAGAGGGAATGCATTGATAAAAATAAATATCTTGAAGTGCTTCTACTGATGTATGAGGGAGATGAGTGAGTGTATTGATGGTCTAAGTATGTGTATACATAGCATAAACAAAACACTAGAGTCTAGACTGTCAGTGCTGATTACAGTCATTATGTAATTTTACCATACAGGGTGAGTTTAAAACTAGACTTCACAGGCAGATTAAATGGCCTTATGCCTTTTCTTAGATAAAATTATTTAAATTCATCCCAGGGCTCAATAGTAAGGATGAAACAGTGGTCCAGGGCCAATGTGAGAGTGTTCAGGCCAGTTGCTATTCACTGCATTGGTTTTGAATCAAAAGACGACATCTTATGCAAACTTTCCCAAAGAATGCGTTCTCTCAGGGTCAGGTGAAATCATCCTAATTATGGAAAGGCTTTCTTTTGACCAATTAGTCCGATTTTCTGCTAGGACTATTAACAATACTTTGAATTAAGTAAATTTTAACGCAAATGTTGGAAAATAAACGAGATACTATAACTAAACAATGGCTGAAATATTCTAGACAAGTATTAAAGGATTAGTTCACAATTTCCTGATAATTTCCCCCATCTCATCCAAGACCTTCGTGTCTTTCTTTCTTCAGTCGAAAAGAAATAAAGTTTTTGAGGAAAACATTCCAGGATTTTTCTTCACATTATGGATTTCAATGGCAACCAAAATGTTGAAGGTTCAAATCAATGTAAGTAGGGTCTTATCTAGCAAAAAACAGTCATTTTCAAGAAAAAAGAAACCTTTATATACTTTTTAACCTAAATTGCTCATCTTGCACTGCTTTGCGATGTGCCACGGATTGTGCAATCACGTCAGAAATGTCACGCTAGACGTAGGCGGAAGTACCACCCCAAGCAAACGTGCAAAGACTAATACTAGGGCCTCTGAAGCCCTTTGAAACTGCATTGATTTGGACCATTGTGTGCAGAAAAATCCTTAAATGTTTTTCTCAAAAAAACTTACATTTATTTTCCACTTAAGAAAGAAAGAAAGACATCTTGAACATCTTGGGGGTGAGTAAATTTCATTTTCATTTTGAAGTGAACTAATCCTTTAACATTTTATGGCAAAAAAAATGCATCCAATAAGTGGTTTTGTAAAAGCAATCTACACTTACATCAAAACAGACTCTGCTAGAGGACCTGAACCTGAACCCATGTTCTCACTCTCTTTTTCATTTCTCACTCACACTAGACACAGATCCAAAGTACGAAAGTGAATTTAACAGGCCTTTCTGCACTCTCATAGCCTGTCGAAGGCATTCAGTCTAGACACGCTTGCAACATCCATGACATCATCACCCTAGAGCTGGAGCATTTGGACCTGGCTGAATCTTCACACTTCTATGTTCAACAAAAGTCACTGATTTCTGCTTGTCAGCAAAACATTAAACTTGCTACATCACTGTCGAAAAGCAGAAATTTTAGATATATGCAAAAAACAAAAAAAAAATCAATAAAAGAGAAAAGATAAATAAGCAACCGCCAGCCTCAAAGCACACATGGATCCATAAAGGATTGCACACTCCTTATAAACCTGATGATGCAATAGTGTTTAACATTTTATGAGTCCCAAATAGGCACATCTCACGGGTCCATCTGCAAATAAAACCAAACATGTCGAGGGAGACGCAAGGAAAAAAGTTGGGATGGAGCTGTACATTTTGTCCGTTCTGTTATGCAATCATAATGCTGCCATTTTTATGGGCATTTTAAAAAATGTGCTGGGGACGCACAGCCAAGAAATGCAGGATGCATAATCTCCTTTTTATGATTTCTTCTTAGTGACGCGGAACGCTGGGTCTTCACGGGGTCTTAAACACCCCAATGCTCTGGCCAAGCGTTTACACGAATCAGCCTGTAGAGTCTCCGTTGCACTCCGGCCAGCTCATTACTGGGAACTTTTAGACAGGTAATGTTGTTCTGTCACACTAAACCTGCACATTATGACTGCACTAAGGTGTGACAGATTTGTGGGAATGGGCTAACATGAGCTACACTTTCAGTATCATTGCCATATGAGAAGTCGACGTCCAAACATGGTCGAAGTAAACACATGGCTTCAAGACCATTCAATTTACGTCAACATAATTAAATGTTGCTAGACTGTGAAGAGGCAATGAGATCATGTTACAAGCCTTTCCGCTCTCAAAGTCTCCCCAAGAATTCCAGTCACCAAACTCCCAACCATTGCAACGTATTTTGTTTTTAGTCTGTGCCTTGGTTTCCTGCAAGATAAAAGCTGCCTTTCCACCATCGGGCTGAATGGTTCTAAAAACAGTAAGGAACGGTTCCAGTTGTGTTTTCACTTGAGCCTGGTACTGCACGGCATTCGTGCTGGTAGAATGTGTGTAGTTACGTCACCACTCAGGATTGGTTATCAGCCCCACACTGGAAAATGAAACCATATCCGTATCAGCTGGCCCTGATCGGCACGGAATGGAACGGTTAACGAAAGAGAACGGTTTGGCCCGACGGTGGAAAGTGGCTAAAGTCTAGCTGGTTGCATGCTCAGATGTGCTGTAAGGGTCTTTAGGAGGAGGTGAAGGTGAGAGAGGAAATGGCAGCAGAGTCCGTGTGCAGCCGCCCCAGCACAATTATTCCTGTAAATAAGCAGCAGTAGGTGTCTGGAATGTGTCAGCACACGGGCTCAGACTGGACAACCAGAGCACAACCTCAACTACCACACACACACAGTGAGGGCCTGTCCTTAGCATACTTTCTCTCAGTAAGTTTCACATAACCTGTGACTGTGTGCAAATAGGTTAGGGGTCCTGCACGGATCTATTTATTCCATCATGGAATAACACTTACGGGAAGTCACTGTCAGCTTTTTTCCCAGATATACACTCACCTAAAGGATTATTAGGAACACCATACTAACACTGTGCTTGACCCCCTTTCACCTTCAGAACTGCCTTGATTCTACGTGGCATTGATTCAACAAGGTGCTGAAAGCATTCTTTAGAAATGTTGGCCCATATTGATAGGATAGCATCTTGCAGTTGAAGGAGATTTGTGGGATGCACATCCAGGGCACAAAGCTCCCGTTCCACCACATCCCAAAGATGCTCTATTGGGTTGAGATCTGGTGACTGTGGGGGCCATTTTAGTAGAGTGAACTCATTGTCATGTTCAAGAAACCAATTTGAAATGATTCAAGCTTTGTGACATGGTGCATTATCCGGCTGAAAGTAGCCATCAGAGAATGGGTACATGGTGGTCATAAAGGGATGGACATGGTCAGAAACAATGCTCAGGTAGGCCGTGGTATTTAAACGATGCCCAATTGGCACTAAGGGGCCTAAAGTGTGCCAAGAAAACATCCCCCACACCATTACACCACCACCACCAGCCTGCACAGTGGTAACAAGGCATAATGGATCCATGTTCTCATTCTGTTTATGCCAAATTCTGACTCTACCATCTGAATGTCTCAACAGAAATCGAGACTCATCAGACCAGTCTTCAACTGTCCAATTTTGGTGAGCTTGTGCTAATTGTAGCCTCTTTTTCCTATTTGTAGTGGAGATGAGTGGTACCCGGTGGAGTCTTCTGCTGTTGTAGCCCATCCGCCTCAAGGTTGTGCATGTTGTGGCTTCACAAATGCTTTGCTGCATACCTCGGTTGTAACAAGTGGTTATTTCAGTCAAAGTTGCTCTTCTGTCAGCTTGAATAAGTCTGCCCATTCTCCTCTGACCTCTAGCAAGGCATTTTCGCCCACAGGACTGCTGCATACTGGATGTCTTTCCCTTTTCACACCATTCTTTGTAAACCCTAGAAATGGTTGTGCGTGAAAATCCCAGTAACTGAGCAGATTGTGAAATACTCAGACCAGCCCGTCTGGCACCAACAACCATGCCACGCTCAAAATTGCTTAAATCACCTTTCCTTCCCATTCTGACATTCAGTTTGGAGTTCAGGAGATTGTCTTGACCAGGACCACACCCCTAAATGCATTGAAGCAACTGCCATGTGATTGGTTGATTAGATAATTGCATTAATGAGAAATGTAACAGGTGTTCCTAATAATCCTTTAGGTGAGTGTAACTGGTAAAAGTACCAATACGATGAGGCTAAGTTAGGGCTTTCATGACTTGTATCCATGGAAATAGCCAAAATGTATACCTCTGTGGCACTGACGTCCTATATCACAGTTTAAATGTAAACGTGAAATATTGGTCTGGGAACAGTAAGATTAAAAAAAAGAAGTACGTTTTATTTGGCATGGCTGCATTACATTGATAAAAAAGTGACAGAAAAGACAAATGTCAAAAATATTTATTTTTCAAATAAATGCTGTTCTTCTCATCAAAAATACAGAAAAAAAAAAAATGAAATCACAGTTTCCACAAAAGTATTAATCAGCACAACGGTTTTCAACATCTGTAATATGCACCAAATCAGCATATTAGATTTGATTTCTGAAGGATCATGTGACAGATACTATAGTAGTAGTAAATGCTGCTGAAAATTCACTGGAATAAATTACATTAAAACATTTATTTTTTATTTTATTGTAATAATATTTCACAATATTACTGTTTAACTGTATTTTTTATCAAATAAATGCAGCCTTGGTGAGCACAAGAGAGCTTAAAAAAAATCTTGCCAAGCCCAAACTTTTGAACGATAATGCATGTAAGCTACTATATTAAAATCCAATGCATCTTTATTATTATTATTATTATTATTGTTATTGTTATTTATTTTAACATAAAACATTAGAACAGTGACCACAGATTACAAGTACATTCCAACATAAATTATAGACACATGTACCATTAAAATAAATAAAAAACATGTTGGCCTGCCAAGATTTTGCAAAAAGTTATATGCAAAATCCTGGTACCTATATACAAAACAAAAAAGGGATCCATGTCTGATAAAACATATCATCAATTTCCCTTTTGACCAGTAGGTAATATATTGCAGTGAAAGAAAATCAAGTATCTCTTTCTGCCACGCCGACGCTGTTGGCAGTTTATCAGAGAAAATGCTCTTTCAACACCTCTTAAGAACAAATTCTTTCTCATTTTGACTTGTTTTGGGACATGTTTTGCTGTATATTTTTGCACCATCCTGGTATATACCACTCAGCCCTATTATACTTAAAAAAATTTAAATCATACAAATCAAAAAGCCCATGTTTAATGTAAAAAGTAAGCTGAAAGACCATGTAACACTATCACCAATATATGCTTTGGAGGGCAGTAAGAAAGCTGACTGCCAAAAGCACAGTGCTATAATTCACCTGGCACTGTTGCCAAGGCAACATCACAACAATAGCAGCTACCTCCAAAAATATCAAATCTCAGTTGTTAAATAAAGCAAGTATGGGCCATTTCACGCATCTCTTAGCCAACTTCAGCTGACATGAGGAGAGCCTCTGCCATTGTCCTGCCAAAGTGAATCTATCTGGGTTCTTACAGCAATATTTGTTAAACCCAGCATTTTTTGTACTGTACAATTTTATGGATTTATTTAATACACTGAGCTGTAGATGAACACAAACACAGTGTGAATAGTCAGTGTGCTCATTATGTGTTTGCAGTTATTTCAGGTTATGGGTGGATATGCTGTCCCAGAGGGGACTGATACTGGTGTGACTCAATGACAGGACATATCCACAATCTACCCCTTAGTCAGAGGACTTAGTCACAGCCTACTGACTAGTACACACCCAGTCTACATCTACACACACTCAGACACACACCCCGGTACACACATCCCTCCTTCATCTCCAGAACATTCATTGTTCAAGATTTTACGATCAGAGCCACGGCCCTGAAGTTAGTGTACTTGCACTAACATATTGTGCCAAAGCTCTTATACAGGTAATTTTCATCTTGATTTTTTGAGAAAAACTTAATGTTTTTTATCTTTTTTCTTAAGATTGCTCTAGACAAAACTTAAGAATAAGTTTTTTCATTCAAGAATCTTTTTTAAAAATCAATGTAAACAACCTCTCAAAGTCAGGATAACCTCTAACTTGTCTTAAATCGCCAAAGTTAAGGATGAGTGAAGAAAGTGTGCATGCTTATTATGATTCTTACGATGATCAGCAGGCATTGAAAACAAGGCGGTAATTTTCATTGAGTTGAACAGCGAGTCTTGGCAAGAACCACTCTACAATCAGATAACATCAAAGCCTGTAATATTCTTTATAATAACGATTATTGTGGTAATTGATTAGTTGGTCGATAATTTTTCCGATTTTTTTAATCGATTAATCTGATCAAAGGACAATTTTTTTATTTGACAGACAAAACACTATTCCACATCCTGTCCAATGCTGTTCTTCAAACAAACGTGTCAGCTGAATGCTATGAACACATACATAGTGAATATATTTACCTTTACAAAAAATTAACCATGGTTTTACATAAAATAAAACAAACAAAAATTATAATAATAAATAAATAACAGGGTTATTGTAGTTATTCAATGGTAACCACAAATTAACCATTGTTTTGCTTCAAATCCAGTTTAACTATATGGTATTTGTGTGGTTATACAAATGGTAATCAAAATGGCAAAACATGGTTTTATTATAATAGAATCTAATAGAACCATGGTTCATTTCCATTATGGTATGTTTGTGCTATACATTATGTGCAAAAAAAAGTTACTAAGCAAAATGAGTGTAAAGCCCTACATTAAAATTATATTAAAGAAAAACAAAAACACAAACTCCAGATCTGTTACCAGATAAGAGGAATGTTCTGCAGGAAAACACACACACACACACACACACACACACACACACACACACACACACACAGTACGTGTTACTGTCAGTTCTTTATCCTGTAGAAACGTCTTTCAAATTACACACTGTTCTCCCTTTACAGTTGCTACTCTCATAAAATACTTGAATTACATGTTGACTTTTAAAACTAAATTTAGCGTCCAACAGCAGATATTTCAGCTAAATTAATTGTGTCCCTATCGATTGCGTTCTGTCTGTTTGACGCGCATGTACTGGCGCCGCACCGGTGCTCGTTCAGTGAAGTTTGAAGTTTAACGCAGACTGTCAGGACCATAGGCTGTAAAAAAAATATGGATGACGCGACTTCATTCTCTTCCGCTGAAGTAATTAAAGCCTCCGGAGGTCCGAATATGCCGCTGACATCTTGCGCAGATTTGGGGCCGAGTCTGCGCAGTAGTGATCTCGGGACCGGAATCTGCGCAGTAGAGAACAGGAAGTAGAGGGCGCGATATCAAAATCCCGCCCACACTCTCGCAGATGCAGAGCAATTCATTATGTCGGTGTGAAATAAACAGTTATGGAAATGTAGAAATTAAAGCTAAAGCTCCAATCTCCTCCCAAAAATTAGGGCCTCAGTGACAACTTCACTCAGAGAAGCCGTCAATCTCAGCTGTCAATCATGACGTCACACCCCCCGGTTTTTATAGCATCAAATAACTAACCAAAACTAAACTTATTTAAAAAATGAACACTTGAAATGAAATCATCATGATAAAAACTGCCTACAATGACAGAAACCAACTTTGGGAAAAAAATATTTGAAGTGTAATTTGATTGTTTAGTTTGTCTCATGTCCATTAGAAAACACAGAGGGGCGGGGTTATGAGCTATACTGGGACCAACCACCTGGGAGCGATCGAGGCACAGAGGCTTCAGTTTCTGAGAGGAGTGCTGCAGGCTTGGTCAGGACGCGCTTTCATGCAAAATGGAAATACTCGCATGAATTAGTAACATTTACAGATGAGGATATAACTACTGTTCTCTGTATAGATCAGTGGATATAACCTGTAAAATGAACTTTTGCGCTGCGGATGCACACGCATCTATCAAAGCGCATGACAGTATGTTAAACGCTAATACATTCGTTTGAAGCTGAATACAGACTTCTCATGTTTTGGACACTTGGTTCATGTACCTTTCCTGCATCAACTCACTCTGTTTCCACTCCACTATTTCTAGATGCACATTTTGTCAATAAAATGCGCTATTTCAGTGCTGTAATTTGGCGCGACTGGTGGAAGCTTTGCGTACAGAGAGCAGACCCGACTAATCAATAATGAGAATCGTTATCGATGATTTTCATTATCGATTATTATTGATTAGTTGTTGCAGCCCTACTTTATAATAAAATAAAAAAACTGAAATTCTTAAGATTTTTTCAATAATAGTTACAAACTTCTTTAATTTTTTTTTAACCTCTTTCTTCTACAGGATATTTTTTTGAATCTAGCCCCTGATCCAATTCCCCACACCATTTCCTGTCCTATAAAAACTGCAACCCCAAGTTCAAGAGACCTCTTAAGTCCTAATTTCCTCATCATTTCATGTTTCCATAATGCAACAGATATACCAAGCACAAACAAACTGTGAAGGGCTGCTGGGTAACGTAGTCCACGTAAGTTTCATGCTTACATATTATGCTTTTGCCAGGAGTGCTGGTGAGGTCTGGTTGGGACAGGCTGTTGTTGTTGTTGCCATTCTCCACGTCTCCTGTCTTTTCCATGGGTGGAGTGTTTGAATTCTGTGCTGTCTGCTCACCGGTTTCATTCCCTTCTGAGGCCAAAAAACACAAACACGGAGGGAAAGAGAAAGAAAATAAAAGTTACAAAGAGATTACACTAAGCATTGCTTTCAAATCCATTTCTAAAGTCTTGATGCAACAAAAGTGCAATGCTGGATGCTCAGTTTGTGTTTATATTTGCATCAGATATTTTGCTAGATCATCAGTTGGTGTGCTGTGCTCACGTATCCGTGAAAGCGCATTCATGCGGTCAGCAGCATGTGTTTGTGTGTGCGTGGTTTATAAGTTAGCGCTGGAGCCAAGTGGTCTTATTATGTGGCCTGGTAATTATACAGGACTGTCTGAGAAGGCTAGAGCAGCGTGACATCAAAGAGGGTTCAGGACTGGGTCTTAGCGAGGAGAAGCGCTGTGTTTAGCTGTGCTGAGTACAGCTGAGCTCTGCTCCTTCCTGGCCTCTGTCCCATACCTACCCAAATGGAAGCCAGCTGGGCTTTACTGGCTGTCTGATAAACACACAACATCTCCCGTGGAACATCAGTCCACTGCTCTGTTTATTTCCTTTAGTGACTCTCTGCCTTTTATTTTGGCAGGCTCCAGTTTCTACCTTTTTTGTGTGATTGTGTGTTGAAGGATTTTTATTCCTTTTTCCTTATCTTGTAATTTTGTGGACAAGAGGATCACTTTTTTATAGAAATGACCTTAGCACGGTCAAGATGTTTTGTCAAGATGGCAGATTATTCGATTAGTCATCCAATGATTGACTATTAGGCAGTTTGCATGGTAAAACTGTAAAAATTGTAAAAAAAAAAAAAAAAAAAAAAAAAAAAAAAAAAAAAAAAAAGATCTAATTTAAAAGCACTGCAGTTACATCATTTAAATGGACATCTTTGGACAACCCATTGCATTATAAACACAAATCCAACCAAATAAGACCAATTAGTCGACTAGTTGTTCAGGCAACCCACAGACGAGACTATTTTAAAAATATACATAAAAAAAAAAAAAAATATATATATATATATATATATATATATATATATATATATATATATATATATATATATATATATATATATATATATATATATATATATATATATTTTATATATGTATATATATATATATATATATATATATAATAATAATATATATACATATATATATATATAGATATATATATATAAAAAATGTCGTTTTGCAGAAAATAAAAAAAGAAATAAAGAGAGAGACAGAAAAAGAAAGAAATGAGAGACTTCTGAGTGACAGATCTTGACCTATCAGAACAGATAGATCTAGCTGCTGACAGCATCGTAACCAGATGGCCTTATTTATTTTCTCTACAAAACTATTTCACCTCCGAGCAGGCACACCAAGACGACTCATGAGGGGCTTCCATCCCCCCATTTCATCAACCAAAACTCCAACAACAGACAAATTGTCAGGGTCTGAACTCATGGCTCACAGAAACATCAACATTTTATCCTCCTCATCCTCAATGACAAATAAAAGTGTTTGCAACACTTCATGCTAGCAGCAGAAATATCCCCTGACACTTTGCCTGCTGAGGTCTGAATGCATCCTGTGGTGCTGTGCAGACCCCAAGGCCTTATATCCTGTGCCGTGTAGTAATAAAGGAGCTGGAATTGGTAAGTTCACATCTGGAAACAGCTGCTGACAGAGCAGAAAAAAGAAAAAAAAATTCACAATAACAGCAGCAAAAGTCGCAAAAATTAACCTCTAACCACAGCGGAGAACTTGTGAGCCTAAAAAGCAAGAACTTTAAGAAAAACACATTTTTAACACAGAAGTGACTAAAATGTAACATTAATATACATACTGTATAATCTATTTACAGACAGATGATCAAAAGGGTGACAAGGATGATTTGTAAAGAAGGGGTTTACGTTGTGATATACAAGATAAAAAAAATAAATAAAAATAGAATATAATAATATAGCTTGATTCTGTGATCAGATTCCAGAAAGATGTTCAGTTTATTAGTGGAAAGCAATACAGAGACACAGAAAGAGAAAAATGAGAGCGTGAAACCTGCAGGGTTCAGAGAGTTTATAAGCTATTGTGGGTGAGTCTGAGAGCAGAGCTGGGGCTGTGGACAGACAGGGATCACGTTTATGAACCATTTTAGCTTTAAAACACAGACCACTGAAGCCTGCCTCGGTAATGCTGCTGAACAGAGGTCTGCCTTTATACCTCTGTGGCACTGAAGCGTGCGTCAGCTCCTTCTGTTCTCCCATTGCTGTGGATCACTGAGCATTAGCAACTGGAACCCAGCCGTTATCAAAGGCAGAGCTTTAATTCCTCATCATAATCAAGCCGTACAGCAGGCAGGGGAGATTTACAGCGCAGGCATCATAGTTTCAGCTAAGCCTTACACATTATGTGGCTGAAGCAATGAGGAATTTCAAGAACCTGCTCTTAATGATCTCAGCAATTACGCCACGTTTGCAAAAGCCTTTCTAAATCAGATCTCTGGGTTAACGATCTAGTGCTTTAGACACGCGAGTTGTTTTGAGCTGGCCAAGTGCATTAAAAAAATGCAAAATGTAATGGGTTATGGCGTGTATAGGACATTACTTGTACATGCAACGTGTGTGGACCCTAGAGGCAGAAAATGTGTGGAAATTTTACTTGACTTGTAAACAGGGCTCATGCATTTCCCAGTAAACAACACAAGAACATAGGAATAAAAATATAGTATGCGAGTAATAGTCATAAAGACTTTATGGCATTAAAGGCATTGCACTACATGTAATGTTTGCTGTTGTGGGGGTAGAGGGCCCACCTAAATTTTATAGCACTTTTCCCACGACAGCAGGAGGAATGAGGTGTCTTGTTGTAAAGACTGCTTTGGAAAATGTACATCAGCATCCTATTGGTGCAATCTCAGTTAAGTTTCACAGCGATATTCTGTATTACATTGGCACACGTGATTATTTCTTAAATGGATAGTTCACTGAAAAAATAAAAATTATTTCATGTCAAACTGGTCTATTTTGTCTAAGTCAGTGGGGTAAAAAACAAAACTGAAACCCAATGACTTTCATTATTTTGTTTGTTTGCAATTTAGTTTTTTTCCCTCAAAATATCTTCCACAGAAAGAAGTTATACAGGTTTAGAACAACATTAAAGGTGTGTATATGATATGATTCATGAACTATACCATTAAAAGTGTGTTGTTCTGCACCAATAGCGTCATTAAACAGAATTGCAAAATAATGACGATTTCATACAGTCACATCCCAAACTCACACTATTGGTTGAGCCAATGAGTATGGATGCTCAAACAACCACAAAATGTTACACTTTTTAGGGACATCAACCTATAAACAGTTTCCTCTGAATATTAAACTGGGACAGAATAATTTCACCATCCAAAAAAAATGACTCACTTCACCTGAATTGAGCAGAATGACCAATGTTTGGCGGGTGTGTATAACATCCGCCGGTTAATAGGCCAAGACACTCATACACGGCTGATTCTGAGTCACTCTCTCTGCCTCGAAGCTCTCCATTTCCCTCTGTGTCTCTCTTTTTCTCAATTTCTTTCTCTCCTTTCTGTGGTGTTGCCTTATTTACTCCTGAGGTCTGGGAGCGCACACTGAGACTTTCTATAATCTTCGAGCAGTCAGGTATGAGGCCTGGTATTAGAGACTGAGCAGCCATGTGGCTTTACAGGGACACTTTGAAATACTCTCAACCCTCAAGCCCCAGCTTTTTTTTATTTTGTGGCAGAGTTGCTCTGTCCTCAGCAACCCCTACTAATACTCTTTCAGAGGAAAGAGACAAAAGAGAGAGAGAGAGAGAGAGAGACTGACAAGAGACTTAGAGATATTTCACACCCCCATGCGTCTCAGTGGAATAGCTGAACTGAAGACTAGGCAAGAGACATGCTTGAATTAGAACTTTCTCCAACTCTGAGATCCAGAACTTCTCCTTTGACTCGACGAGACCTCCCCTAACAGTGATGACTGTAAATTCAGTTTTTAATAGAATACAAGAGATTACACCATTTGAAAAGTACTTTCTCTTGTGTGCCAGTGAAAATAACATCCCTTTCATTCTAGAGATAATTTGCATTTGATTTGAAGTGTAAAACTCGCAACTTCACTATTCAACGTATGCCTGGAGAAAAATATATTGGCGTAACGTGACAAAGAAAACTGTTAAATATCAGGCAATCTCAGAGGCGGGCCTGAAGGAGCAGTGCACCGGCCACTTGTGTTGGGAGTTAATTACTTG
>CM031953.1:14932408-14962408 GCA_018749465.1 Paracanthobrama guichenoti | reverse complement strand
GGCCTGTACACTGGCCAAGAGTAAAAACACACGCTTGGGGGAAAAAGCTTCAAAGAACTGTTTTGGAATTTATCCAAATTCACAGATTATTTAGCAAGTACAATAGAGGTGGGGGAAAAAGCACTGTAAGCTCATTAAAAAAGAAAATGTCTGGTATTTAACAGGCTTTAGGGAGGATTTAACAGCACTATATCTTGTGCTTGAAAGTTTTTGTGAGGAGATAGAGCAGTGTGAAGAAAGTGGGGGGTCTGTATCTCTGTTTCAGGGCTTGGCATCTCCGTGCGTGACATTCCATGTCTCCTGGTTCTCTTTAACATAAAAACATTCACTTTTGCACAGTCACGCACCTCTGCTGGCTCCAAAGAAGCAACAGGAAGTTTCAAACACACTGGTGAGTGGCCAACAGTTGCCTCATAGGTCAGCATTGATCTGCGCTCACTCTCTTTCTCTCTCATTTGAACCCTCTCAGTCAAAAAAATCCAAATGTTCTTGAGCAATGCTTGCTAATTTGCCATTTTAACAGCAAGATTTATAACTGAAGTGAAAGCTGCAGGAATCCCCCCACATGAGAATCACGACAGCAACTTAAAACCATCAGGCCAGGTATCAAAGACAGACCCCACAACGCTCCAACATGATGAAATCTCCTCAATCTTTCTCACACAAATGAGATCGGCGAGTGATATCTACCCCAGACATGTCAGGAGAAGCCAAAATATACATCTTGAAAGGCCAGCTGAACATTTGCAAATAATTATGTACCGTGAATATCAAGCCATTTGAACAAGACTGCTCAAGTGTGTCAGAATATAGAATATATTTGTCATGAGTGGACCATAGATTACTGCTGTCACTTGGCAATATCATTTACACTAGAGAGTTCTACTGGACTGCTTCAGTAAGAAAGAATCAAATGAAAATGTATAAATGCCTTTCTTTATGAAGATGCACTAAAGATATCCCAGTTTTTATGGGGTTATGAACTTGTTAGGATCTAATCATAATAAACAAGGAGAAGCACCGAATACATACAGTTAAAAATAATAAGTGAATAAGTGACAAATACATTTTTACTTCATAACCATTATTTTCTAAAAATGCAACTAAAATTTTACAGTTAAGGAAATAAAATGGTGGGACCCGTAAGACTCGAAACACAAATTAAGATATTTAAAATAAAATCTGAGAGCTTTCTGTCCCTCCATCGACAGTCCACACAACTACCACTTTGAAACTTCAAAAAGTTCATAAAGAGATTGTAAAACTATTCCATATATATTGAGAAGTTTAGTCCAAATTTTTAGTCCAAAAAGAGACATGATCGCTTTATATGAAGAATTTAGATTGAACAGATTGAATTTAGACTTTTTTCACATATACAAATCAATCACACATCAGTTATGGTAAACGGAAGCTCAAACATGCATGCTTGATGTGTGAGAACCAATGAGGTTCATTCTTGTGTCGCACAGCACGTTTGATCTTCCGCAAGAACCAATGAGGTTCATTTTTAGTATCACACGCGTATCATAACCAATGAGGCGCGCTTGAGCTTCCATAATAACCAATGAGGTTCGTTCTCGTGTCACGCGGCACGTTTGAGCTTCCGCAAGAACCAACGAGGTTCGTTCTCGTGTCACGCGGCACGTTTGAGCTTCCGCAAGAACCAATGAGGTTTGTTCTTGCACGTCAAGCAAGTACGGTCGAGCTTCTGTTTATGTTCGCTGATCAATGTTTAAATGTGAATAAAAGCCTAAATTCAATCTGTTCATCATATAAAGCGATCGAGTCACTTCAGAAAATGGACTAAACCGCTTAATTTATATGGATTACTTTTACGATCTCTTTATGAACTTTTTGATGTGACAAAGTGGTAATTGCATAGAAAATCTGATTTTATTTAAAATATCTTCATTTGTGTTTTAAAGATGAACTCACAGGTTTGGAATGGGGTTGTGCGACTTCAGATTTTTAAAGTCTGCATTTATGCAATGAAAATCAAGTTGACTTCAACTAGTCGTTATTAATGAACAAATAAGCCTGATACTCGAACTAAGAAATATATGCAAGAACTTTTCAATTTCTAAGCTATTTTATTGATAAACCACAGAACACTGTTGACAATGCATTTCTGCGCTACTGAATGATTCTGTGTGTGCAATCTGCATGTGGTATGTGTGTGCGTGACAATGCAGCAGCGCATTAGTTTAGAACAGCAATTAACTTACGTGTACAATACGCAGTTTAAAACGTGCATTCTCCTGATCAATTTAGAGCATCCAGATGGTATAATCAGACGTATCTTGTGGAGTGGTCTCGGAGTAAGCATTTATTTGTCATTTTAACTGTTTGGAAATGGAGCATAAAAGTGGACTTTTTCTTAGCCATGATCAGGGTCTAGTCGATGTCAAGCTTAAAGCTGAACTGGCCCTTCAAGAAATGCTAATTAAAAACTGTCCTTCAACCTACGGAATGTGTATTAACTTAATTTAGAAATAATTGATCAATTTAGTAATTCTTTGCTGGAATGAACCATGGCTTTTTTATAAAGTTGATTATTAAAATACAGTTTAAGCACAGAATGTTGTCATCAGGATGCTTCAGGATGCACAATTTCTTTACATAAAGAAAAAAATCCCATCCCCATCACATAACTGCTTTCTGCATCGTTGACCACAGTTTTGTGAAACATAATGCGAAATGATCTTATCAAACCACAATGCAGATAGCATAGAAAGCTGTTGCCCTCTTTGCAGTCTCCCACATCTATGAAGTTCTCTTATATTTGCACTTTATGCAAAAACTGTTACAGGATTCATAAATCTTAAAACAAACAGAGCTCTCTGTCATCGCTGTCAAATCATAACTCAATTCAAGCATAAGCAGAGATGTTGGCAGTTCGTCAAGTTTCAAATTACACAAAAAAGGCCTTTAGCCTTAATTCTTTGCTGAACCGAAGGAAAAAAAGATCAAGATTTTTGAAATAGCAAATCCTTCTGTGTATCTAGCGAAAACAGCTTTAGTCATGCACTCCCTGGAGAGCAGGGAGTTAGTGTGGATGGTTCATCTCCCACAGTGAGTCAGGCCTGTACACAGAACTATGCCACTAAAGCTGAAGAAAGGCCAGTCAATGCAGGCAGTGTTCGGCCTCGGACGGGTGCCATATCCGTAACACCAGGCGGCCTCATGCAAGCTTGTGTTTGCAAAGAGTTTTTTAGACTACAAGTGCAGATCCTGTTGGACTTAACTGTAAAAATTTAAAAAGAAATTGAGCACAATATTATCATTATTTTAAATGTAAACCTTTAAATTTAGACAAACACCAGGGGTCCGTTCTTCGTATGTCGATAACTCAGTTAGCTGGATTTAATTGTTGACGATTTGGCATGATCTTGGATTGTTTGGTTCTTCGACGCTCATCCTGGACTTGCTGTCATAGCAACAGGTCTGTAAACTTAAACCTGCTCGGGAGCTGCTTATTTCATGCAAACAGGATAAGATTGCATCTTTTTAAGCAGCATTAATATTAAAATTTGTCCCAACCACTGCTACTTTATTATAAGATTTCCTTACTGAACCAGGGGCAATAATAATTTCAAATAATAACAATAAGAATAATATAAACATGTATTTGAAAATAATATTATAGGCTAATGTTGTGTATAATACTTTAAACACAGCCACTTGATTGAGAGAATTATTTTTGATAGAATAATTACTTTATAATTTTATTGGAGGTTTACACACATGCTGTACAGTTAATCTGAGCCGTGCATTCATTTGAGTGGTGACAGATGTGGTTATGGGAGTGGCTTGATGCAGCACAGGACATGCAGAGAACTTGACATTGACATTGACCTTGACAAGAAACTTTAATTAATACTTTCACGTAACAAATCTGCTTCAAACTGAGTTAAACATTTAATGAATTGCTAATTAGAAGATTGAAATAAAAATGTAAAGGGTGTGCAAATACTATAAAATCGTGAATATAAATAATTGTGAATCATACTTTACAAAAAAACAGTACACATTTCATTTATCTATTGTAACTTATGTTGTTTTGTCGTTTGGCTGTTTTCTTATAAAAGTCCAGAAATATGTTGTCATTACGTTGCTGTCTTTCCGCCAGCCAATCGCTGCATTGCTGATCGTGGTTTTGAGTATCGATGCATCTGCCCTCTTCAGGGAACACAGGAACTTAGACAATTTAATCCAGATATTTTAATCCAATCCGCAAATTTGTTTGAAGAACCAAATTAGCCAGAGATCAGTTTTCACGATAAGAAGATCTAGGATCTGTCAAAACTCATCTTCGATGTATTAAGCGAGGTACGAAGAACAGACCCCAGGATGAACTACTTGAGCTAATGCCTAAACGCAGCAAGTAGTTGAAAATTCCTTGCCATCTAAATGAGTGTGCTTCATGTTGAGGCACAAACATCAAATGTTTAGGAACAATTCAGAGCTAAATAATTAGCGGTTATTGGGCAGATGGCATATATGCCTGGTAGCCTAATTTTACCATGGTGTATTGGCTGTGGCAGTCACACAGGAATCAACACGCTCGCTGGTTTTTGCAGCACTGTTATGCAAAAGGACGACTGGGCCAGGACTTGCCCTCTCCCACAGTAAATACAAGGCCTCCGCCTGCAGATCTGATTCCTCCAGAGAGGACTGTGGCAGTTTGCAGAGGTGGTGCACTCAAAGCCACTTGTTGTTTGCACATATGCATGTGTGAATACACATGTTCACCGGCCCCCAGACCAAAAACAGACATGTTTGGTTGCACACACGCATGCGCACACGCACACACACACACACACACACACACACACACACACACACACACACAGGTCACGCATATTCCGCAGTGCCCTTTGTATAGAGCACCATAACTAATCTGGAACTTTGACCCCTCACTAATAGGACAGTCTGAAGAATCTGTAGATCATTTCCAAGTGGCCCATTGCTCTGAAATTCAGAGACCCTCCATGCCCTATAACCAAAACTCACTGAACCCCATTCACTGCAATGCTTGATTCCAAAGCTAAGCAAAATACATCGCCTTCAAACCACAGAATGTTTCACTAACACTGTGAACTCTGTTTGCAGACTTCCACTAGCCAAGCATGAAAACAATAGTGTCTACTCTTATTAGCTCTGTTCTAAACCTAGCCTTGCTGTCTACTGCTTATATAGCAGTCCCTCCAGGATTTCGCTATATCTTTTTGTGATTTTTGTGATCAAAATTACTGATTTTGTGGTGGTAATTTCCAGTAATTTGCGAAAATTTTGCAATGTTTTTTTTAATAAGGATACCACATTTACCATATTATGTATTATGTTAGATGCACAATAGTCATACATGACAACAGAACAAACAAAATGCACAAATCTTGTTTATTTTGGTATCTTACTAAAAAAGGCTAGTCCAGTGGTGTACTATGTAGCTTCATGATCACTTAGGGTGGGAAATATGACTGGGAAAAGTAAGTAATCAAATAAGTCAGTATTAAAAGTAATAAGCTACTAATAAACTAATAAACAAATGATAGGAGGACAAATAAATACAACATAAAGATACAGATACAAACAGTGCTTTACGTTTAAGTAGGCTACGGTTTGTTTTTTCCAGCTGTTGTTGTTGGATGGGTATAGGCTATATTAGGTTGCTTTCACTTTAAAGACTACAGTAATGCACTGACCCAATACTGTCACACGTCCCAAACTTATTCACTCAAGACATAACCGCCAAGGCGGACATTTAGGCATAATTATGTGTGTATTTTATTTTGATTGTTCAAGGGCATTAAGCCTAGCCTGACAAGCCAGACCCACATCACTTGAGATGTTGGGTCTGGGAACTCACCATTGGCAGGGCTCAATCCGAGGGGCGGGATAAACGGTTGTCTTTCAAATTCCCTCTGCACACAATAGCGCTACAACCAACCAGAGCAACAAAGAAGGTGAAGCGGAGCTAGTTGATAGATTAAACTTTTCTCTGAACACATCTTCCTTTTTTTAAGAATGACTTCAGTTCAATGGAAAGCTTAACTAAAGCCGATTCGAAAGGCCGCTGTTCTCCAGCTTCTTTGTTTTCAAGTAGCACGCGGCCCGCCCACCAACTCTATACACGATGTGATTGGCCTGACTAGAGTTTGGTTTTTCCAGCTCGCAAGCCAACGGAGAGTTGCTAGACGCCCTGGCTGCAAATTATATTTGCTGCCACTAGGGTGCGTCTAGATTTCTAGGCTACAATAAGCCTATAAATAGAACACATTTCTGTATACTCAGGAGCTGACACGCAGCAAACGCGTGCATACAGTGCTTTTATTAACTCTTTTTTTGTGTGTGTGATATCAGGCATATCATACTTTTATTTGGTCATTCATCCATCTTGAGTAATCAGTTCTCCCGGTTCTTGGCACTTATGCGAGACGGCAAGTGAGAAAGAGTCACTTTCACCTTCACAAAGTAAAAAAAAAATTATTTTGCGGTGAAATTACAAATTATGCAGGATAGCAAAAAGATGCAACATTTTGCAGATTTTGCATTGTATTCAGCGATGGCGGAATCACGAAAAACTGGAGGGACTGATATAGGCTGTACCTGAAATGGAAGGGAATTTCAATACAGCCAATGCAAGTGGAACATTTTAATTATTTTAAATGATTTTTGTTGAGGCTCTTTAGTATCATTTTAATATACACACAAAGGTTGGGGGTCAGATTTTTTTAATTAATACTTTCATTCAGCAAAGATGCATTCAACTGATCAAAAGTGACAGTAAAACATTTATAATGTTACAAAAGATTTCTATTTGAAGTAAATGCTTTTCTTTTAAACTTTCTATTCACCTAAGAATCCTGAAAAAAGCACAGTTTCCACAAAAATATAAAGTAGTTTTCAACACGAACATATTAACATTAACATTTAAAATCAGCATATTAGAATGATTTCTGAAGGATCGTGTGACATTAAAGACCGAAATAATGGCTGCTGAAGATTCAGTTTTGCAATAACAGAAATTAATTTATTAAATATATTATTAAATTAAATATATTAAAAGAATTAATTCTAATATTCACAATATTATGGTTTTTACTGTATTTTTGATAAATGCAGCTTCAAACTTGAAAATCAGACTTGAACGGTAACAAACCGTGTACAATATACATTTCTCTCATTTTCTTTTGGAACTTTGGCTGCATGAGTTTTTAAGAGTTTGTGTTTTTTTGGAAGAAGCATTAAGTTACCTATGTTGCCTATATTGCCTTCAAATGCTGCCTAAAGACAGACTGAGTAATCTTTGATTTCGCCTTGCAGCTCAGTCTGAAAACCTGTACATTAATTTATCCTTGAAGGACTATCCAATTGTGTACAGAGTCATTTGAATTATGCCCGTTGATCACACCTCTTGTGGTCTGATTGGTTGAAGGACTATCCAATTGCGTACAGAGTCATTTGAATTATGCCCGTTGATCACACCTCTTGTGGTCTGATTGGTTGAAGGACTATCCAATTGCGTACAGAGTCATTTGAATTATGCCCGTTGATCACACCTCTTGTGGTCTGATTGGTTGAAGGACTATCCAATTGCGTACAGAGTCATTTGAATTATGCCCGTTGATCACGCCTCTTGTGGTCTGATTGGTTGATGGACTATCCAATTGCGTACAGAGTCATTTGAATAATGCCCGTTGATCACGCCTCTTGTGGTCTGATTGGTTGAAGGACTATCCAATTGCGTACAGAGTCATTTGAATAATGCCCGTTGAACACGTCTCTTGTGGTCTGATTGGTTGAAGGACTATCCAATTGCGTACAGAGTCATTTGAATAATGCCCGTTGATCACGTCTCTTGTGGTCTGATTGGTTGATGGACTATCCAATTGCGTACAAGTCATTTGAATTATGCTTGTTGATCACACCTCTTGTGGTCTGATTGGTTGAAGGACTATCCAACAGAGTCATTTGAATAATGCCCGTTGATCACGTCTCTTGTGGTCTGATTGGTTGATGGACTATCCAATTGCGTAGTCATTTGGATTATGCGTTTGCCTCTTGTGCAGTAGAAAATAAATAGCAGACTCCCCAGACCAATGTTCAGTCTTAAAAGATTGAGCTTTGTCTGGTGATAGCCAGACAAGCCTAAAGAGGTTACTCATTAGGTTTTAGAAAAGCTACTGTATTATAAGTATCTTTTCTTTAAAAATAACCATCTTTTCTGTTTTAGAAATATATAATTATCCTGACTTATTTGTAAAAATTGTATTTAGCAAAGTTGTGTTAAACTGTTTTTAATCGTTGCACTGAATTAATTATATAACCAGCATTTCTGTTACTTTGCCATTTTTTCACTCAGCTTAAAGCAATGCATTCTGGGATTGTCATCTCCATGAATAAGATGCTGCCTAGTAATTATGTTTAAAAAAATATCTTCAGGCAGTATAATTAAGTTACCTACATTTCGAAACAGTCAGAAGCGTACCTATGATGCCATAAAATACTGCCTAGCTCACTTGCATGTGATCAAATGGCAACAATCCACTTATTAAAGTCAACATGAATAAAATGGCTTCTTAAACAGGTAAAAATCGATTGGATCGTGAATCGATTGGATCGTTGGATGGTTATGGTTTGCTATTGCTGTGATCTCATGTGAGTGACAGGTTGTTCCGCCTTCACGCCGAAAAATCATCAGAAAAGAGAAGTTGTTGCAAGATGGAGGGGAATATATTTTGGTTAAAGATTAAAAAGGCATATGATTTTTATTAAATAATGATGTGCACAGATAAATATAATAAATACTGCAATATTACATTAAAAAAAAAAGAATTGATAATTTTGATTTCAAGGAGACTTTAAAAATGATATTCAAGTTACATCCTGTGTCTTTTGTACCTGGGCATGGGTCGGTAAGAGTTTCCAGGGGCCGGCTGTCCGGTTGGGCTCCATCTGAATGTTCGGGTGGGTTGGCACTGTGGCTGTGGTCCTCCTTTGACATCTGTTCTGGAGCCAGGTGCCAGGCGACTAGAAATTACCCTGCAAAAGAAGCACACAGATGAAAAACAGGCTCAAGCCTGCGAACACACAGCTGTCCTTGTTCCCACTATCACTTTTCCCTCCTATTGTTCGGCTCATGTCAGTGGGCCAAAGTACTTAAAAACACCAGCGGCTTGGGAAATAATGCTTGGCAGAAGAAGAAGAAACTAAAATGGCACAATGAAACAGAGAAACATGGCCAGAAATGATACCAAAAAGAACTAAATGTCCAAGAAATAAACAACCAATTTTGATGCTCAGACCATGGCATTCCTGTGGCGAACATGCTATTTCAAGAGTTTCTTTAATTAAAATGTCATGTGTTGAATTAATAATTCACTTCTTAAATTAAGGCCATGTAGGCTACTTCAAGACATGGTAAAGTTACTTCGTAACTACTAAAAACTCCACTAGTCCGAATAATCCTAATAATCGTGTATGAATCACGAGCAGCACACAGAATAACATGACTGTTGGTTTTCATGCTGTGGTTTGTCTGTGGCGAGTCTCTGCACGCTCCTGCTAAAACTCACTCAAACCTGTTGAACGTGTCCACAGTTCGGTTTATAGACAAACCTGAGGCAGATGTAAAGCAAAACAGTCCAAAAGTCTTACCTGCAATGGTCACTCTGTACCAGTGTTGTTTCAGTGATGCATCTTTTAGTGCTCGCTCAAAACAAACTTTCAAGTGTCCCGTTTCGCGGGGGAAAGTCTTTTCTTTCTCTTCATGTATCTCTCTCGCTCTCTTCAAGTTTTCGAGTTGCTTTATTATTTACATTAATGTTGACACTCGTTATCCCGTTATTGTTACTCTCGACAGTTATCTCCAGTGATGAATAAACGAGTTATCTTCGTCTTCAAACTCTCCCAGAGACAAAAAACGTGACAGAAAACATCGCAAAGTGGAGTCTTATTTTTCACTGTACTAAAGGAAGACGTGGAATAAACAGCTATGAAAAGTTTCCCCTCCTCTCATATCCTCCTAAATTCCAGTAATGATGAAAGTTGTTGAGGTCGCTCTTCAGTTGTTTTCACTGCGCGCGCTGTCGCTCAGGACTCTCTGCAGCAGCAGCGCGCACTCAGCTCTAGAGTTCGACAGGAAATGACATTGAGGGCTGATTACTCCCTGCAGGCGAGATGCCTGTACACTACAATTACACTCTCCAGGACCACATAATAATAGACAAAACAAGTCTATGATATGATATGATATGAATAATATAATATACCATTTTTAATATTTACTGTATATAATACACTATAAAAAATGATCGTGACTTAACGGTAAAAGACTGTAAAAATGCTAGTTAAAAACAGTTAACTGGTTGACAAAGTTTCCATATATAATAACTGTAATAGATCTACCCTTCCTTTAATGTAATTATACAGTAAAATACTGTTTAATTTACAGTTTTTGGAAGGAAAAAAAGAACAAGTCGTTGTGTAATTTACAGTGAAAAAACGTAAATTGGCATTCCCAGAATTCCCTGAGTGACACTTCACATTTGATGTATTTTCATTGAAATAACTGTTTCTTAGTTTTGTTTTTGTTTTTTTGTACATCAAATGTACATTAGGGTTTTATGTCACATTTAATGTTGTTAAATTAATGTTTTTTTTTTTTTAGTATTTTAGTATTTTCATGTATTAATGATGGTGTTTAGTGTTTGTGTGAATGACTGTCTTCTTTATATTATTGTCCTCCTAAAAGCTGCTTGTGATGAGCTTTGATTCATCATGTGACTCATCATCGCCACTGTGTTTGGTGGTTGTCAGGATACATCAAAACAGATATTAGTATTTCAATTTAACATTATTTCAGTTAATGAAATACAGTTATAATATAGATAACATATCAAATGTTGAAAGTGAGACATTTTGAAATGTCATGCCAAATATTGGCTCATTTTGGATTTCATGAGAGCTACACATTCCAAAAAAGTTGGGACAGGTAGCAATAAGAGGCCGGAAAAGTTAAATGTACATATAAGGAACAGCTGGAGGACCGAATTTCAACTTATTAGGTCAATTGGCAACATGATTGGGTATAAAAAGAGCCTCTCAGAGTGGCAGTGTCTCTCAGAAGTCAAGATGGGCAGAGGATCACCAATTCCCCCAATGCTGCGGCCAAAAATAGTGGAGCGATATCAGAAAGGAGTTTCTCAGAGAAAAATTGCAAAGAGTTTGAAGTTATCATCATCTACAGTGCATAATATCATCCAAAGATTCAGAGAATCTGGAACAATCTCTGTGCGTAAGGGTCAAGGCCAGAAAACCATACTGGATGCCCGTGATCTTCGGCCCTTAGACGGCACTGCATCACATACAGGAATGCTACTGTAATGGAAATCACACCATGGGCTCAGGAATACTTCCAGAAAACATTGTCTGTGAACACAATTCGTGCCATTCGCCGGCTAAAACTCTATAGGTCAAAAAAGAAGCCATATCTAAACATGATCCAGAAGCGCAGGCGTTTTCTCTGGGCCAAGGCTCATTTAAAATGGACTGTGGCAAAGTGGAAAACTGTTCTGTGGTCAGACAAATCAAAATTTGAAGTTCTTTTTGGAAAACTGGGATGCTATGTCATCCGGACTAAAGAAGACAAGGATCACCCAAGTTGTTATCAGCGCTCATTTCAGAAGCCTGCATCTCTGATGGTATGGGGTTGCATGAGTGCGTGTGGCATGGGCAGCTTACACATCTGGAAAGGCACCATCAATGCTGAAAGGTATATCCAAGTTCTAGAACAACATATGCTCCCATCCAGACGTCGTCTCTTTCAGGGAAGATCTTGCATTTTCCAACATGACAATGCCAGACCACATACTGCATCAATTACAACCTTATGGCTGCGTAGAAGAAGGATCCGGGTACTGAACTGGCCAGCCTGCAGTCCAGATCTTTCACCCATAGAAAACATTTGGCGCATCATAAAGAGGAAGATGCGACAAAGAAGACCTAAGAAGAATGAAGAATGGGACATCGTTCCTATTCCTAAACTTGAGCAACTTGTCTCCTCCGTCCCCAGACGTTTGCAGACTGTTATAAAAAGAAGAGGGGATGCCACACAGTGGGAAACATGGCCTTGTCCCAACTTTTTTGAGATGTGTTGATGCCATGAAATTTAAAATCAACTTATTTTCCCCTTAAAATTATACATTTTCTCAGTTTAAAAATTGTGACAAATGTCATTTATGTTGTATTGTGAATAAAATATTGACCTTTGAAACTTCCACATCATTGCATTCTGTTTTTATTCACAATTTGTACAGTGTCCCAACTTTTTGGAATCGGGTTTGTAATATTCATCACATACACCTATTGATATAATGTGTGTTTATATATATATATATATATATATATATATATGTACACACATTGTATCAATAGGTGTATGTGATGAATATTATATTGAAATTATGAGCATTATGCAATACATAGTGTAATATATATTGTTTATTTTTATATATTACATGTATATCTTATAAAGAAAGATGTATGTTCAAATTAAACAAATGAAAGAAAATGAGTGGTACATGTACAATACGTGGGTAAAAATAATGTTTAAAGGTCAACATAGTCCGTTGTTCAGTTTGTTTTTATGAAAGCCTGCGGGCACATTGAATGTGCTTTTAAACATGTTTGGGCGAAACAGATAAAAATCATATGTACAACTGAGATAGAAGTTTTAAATCAGTTTTAGGCCCCTGTGCCATCTGTGCCAGTGAAGGTTTTTTTTTTGCACAGGAGGCAGGAATGATTTTACGCATTCCAATTTATATTCATTTATGTCAGTGTCAGGCCTGAATTCCATGTTTATGGTTCCATCACCTCTCACTCTCTCTTTTAGCGGTTTCCTGCAAATGCTTTGCACATGTAAAGGGAATGCTATACACTTTGATACACTCCCATTGGATCCGACGTCCATCAACAGCAGCATTCTGCAGACTTGAGCTCTGCGTATGTGTCATACAAACTGATATGATGAAATCAAAATTAAAATGTTGATGACTGTGTAAGGTGTAATGTCCACACCCTCACCCACTACTAAATCCAAAATGACACTCATTGCAAATAACACAGCACTCCTAAGACAGCGTCAGACACTCATTAGCCTCTGCCAATGTTTGTTGACCGGTCAATGATATTCAACCCTTCAAGGTTTTTGTCTTGGTAATTAACCTGACATTTACCAGGTGCCACTCTGCTTAGTTTCTTCTCTCTATGGCCTAAGATTGCTGTGGTTCTGATGGCCTTAATCTACTGCATGGTTCCATGGAGACATGAGATGTTATGCTTTGCATGCTTAAATGTGGCCCAGATTGGGTAGAACAGTGTTTGGCCAAGCATCAGCTGTTAAAGGGATAGCCAAAAATGTAATTTCTCTGGTCATTTACTCATCCTCATGTCGCTTTGAAAAATGTCCATACAAAGTCAGTGGGGTTCAGTGTTGTTTTGGACCCCATTGACTTTCATTACATGGAAAAAAACTGTTGAAACATTCAGTGTTCTGCAAAAGAAAGAAAGTCTATGTCATGAGGGTGAGCAAATAATGACAGAATGTTCAGTTTTTTTTGGTGCACTATTCATTTAAAAAAAAAAAAAAATAATGAAAATCCTGTCATTAATTACTCCACCTCATGTTGTTCCAAGACTTTCATTCATCTTCGGAACACATATCTTTTTAATGAAATCTGAGAGCTTCCTGTCCCTCCATTGAGCCTATGCAACGACCACTTTCAAGCCTCAGAAAGGTAGTAAAGACATCATACGGACATGGGTTTGGAATGAAAAGAGGGGGAGTAATTAATGACAGAATTTACATTTTTGGGTGAACTAACCCTTTAAGTGCCTGACTAATGCATCATTCCGTGATTATAGGTCATTGTACATAACCAAATCTAGGTCAACGGCTGGAACCTGGAGAAACTGAAGTGCTGACTAAGTAAATGACTTCCCATAATACTTCGTAGTGATTAATTTGAAACCGATAGAATTACAGTAACTATAAATTACAGTAGCTATAATAATGCTAATTTACAAGAACCTCTCCAAGATAACGGTAAGAAACAGAGGCATTACTCATGTCCACCAGTGTTTTTCTCTTGGATGTTATTTTAAACGTTTGACACTGATTGTTTGTAGCGGAATTGAACATTTTGGCACGGTCGGGGAAAGGGAGAGGGATGAAAATGTGTTTCTAATCACGCACAAAGATGCTTTTGTTCTCCTGTCCGGGTCCTTCTGTAAGCCAGCGGTCCGGGCTGAGGTATTCTGTCAGAGCCATCTTAATTAGACTCATTATGTAGCGTTGGAGGGTGGAGGATACACTTAAATGAGTGTTTATGTGCATGTGATTTATCATTTTTCTAGGTGGATAAGTGGTGCGGATGGTGTATTTTGACACTCAGTAGCAGGAGTCACTGTGCAAACAGTATCAGTCAGACTGCTGAGTCAGTCGGTCTTGAAACTCAGGAAATATCCGGAGTTTACCTGAGTTTAATGCAGTTTCAACAAACGACAACAATTAAAAAATTGTTTTTTTTCCAAAGTAAGTTCCAAAACTTTTCCCAAATCGAGCGCCCATTGTAAGTTTCCTTCCTGTCAAACTCTGGGAGATAATCTCAAAATACTTTAAATCAAAGAAAAATCAAACTGTCTCGAAAGCGGACACAATTTGACATCTCTCTCAATCGTAGCAGCAACAAGTCTTCCGAACGGAGGCCTGTGTGTTTTAAAGATAAGCTTTCAGGGCAGATTTCAAACGAAGCGAAGAGATGGCAGAAAAAAAATCAAATAAATAAATAATAATCAGAGAACCTGATCCTGGTCTAAATGGGTTGGAATAACACTCTCCACCCTGTCTGTGTCAGTGAGAGATTTTCTCAGAAGACTGAAAGGGCTCACTGACTGGGCCTGTCCTGTTATTTTCCTTGTTTTTTTTTTTCTTCTTCATTCTGTCCCATTCAGTTTTTGGCTGGTTTATTTACCCCTCCTGGTGGACAGAGCCTGTAACACAACAACAAGACCATCACATGGACACACTTCTGTAGGGTTTGAACACATGAATATTAATTTTGTCAGTCTGCTGGTCAGTCCGAGTTTGCAGAGCTACTAGACAACAGTGCATCAGCAACAACAAAACTCTTTTTTATGTTAGTCGGCCTTAGTTTTTGAGCTGTTAATGTTGCTTTGTTTGTGATAATTGGAAAAAAGAAACTGTATATACATTCAGCCCTTAGGTATATCAATAGGTACACCTGTGTGTACACAAGATCAGATGTTCTTCATATGAAGCACAACATTTTTATATATAAAAATGTATATATATTTTATATATATAAATGAGTGTTTATGTGCATGTGATCATTATCATATTATTTATCATATATATATATATATATATATATATATATATATATATATATATATATATATATATATATATATATATATATATATATATATATATATATATTCAAAAACGTTATTGTTAATAAATGTATTCCAGTAAAAACAGATTTTGAACCTATTTTTAAATGAGACTCATTTTATTGATACGATCAATATTTATGGTCACTTTTTAAAAACAGAGCAATTGTTGAAAAGATGCATTGTTGTCATGTGATTGATGCCTCACAAATCTTCTCTGGTTGTATCCATTACTGTACTCACCCGCTAGCAGTCGGTCTACAGCTTACTCGACAGAATTTAAAGTAAGAGAGAGAAGGTTTGTGTTCAGATTAAATATGTGCAATAAATTATATAACCTAGCGATTAGCTGGATGCTATTACACAAAGAGGTAATTGCAAACATTAGCCTATTACTCAACATGTATCATCAAATGGACTGGGCCATGATGTTCATATTCCTCAAGTTAGTCGGAAAGGCAAGTGCTCTGTAGACATTCCACTTCCTTGAAGTTGAGGCCCCTGCTTTCTGGTTCAATCACCCACTTTGTGACCCGTGTCCCATGGATTTTGCATGATTTAGGGGAAGCCACCTCCCCGCTTGCTCTTAATTGAGAGCACATTTTCTACACCTCACACAATGGACTACTTTTGGTAGCTGTGTGTGAGTGTGAGTGTGAGTGTGTGAGATCCAGCAGAGCCACACAACCTCTTGTCTTATTGCAAACTGCCAAATGCTGGCAAGGACGTTTGCATGTCTTAAAGTGAATTATATATTAGCACTCTGATGCATGATGAGAAAAGGACATTTTGAACCATTTCGTGATGTACATCTAAACCACCATGGGTGATACCTTTGACCCTTTCCTGTATAATTAATTAATACATTAATAAATAAATAATAATAATAGTACTTAAAGGGATAGTTCACCCAAAAATCATTTACTGGCCTAATCATTAGTATTTTTTTCTCCATACTATGGAATTCAATGGGGTCCATCAACTGGTTGGTTACCAACATTCTTCAAAATATCTTATTTATACATCTTCATTACACAGGTTTGGAACAACTTGAGGGTAAATGACAGAATTTTCATTTTTGGGTGAATGATCCCTTTAATGTGAACGTAGGGAACAGCAATAGGGATATGAATTATAGACCTAAAAATATGAATGACTAAGAAAACAAAATTCTTTTGGTGACTTAATTCATGAATAAGAGGGTTATTTACAAAAACATGTTAATTTTAGTGTTGTTAAAAAAATAGAAAGGAAATTACAATGCACAGCCTTAGACAGTGTAATAAGTATTTTTATTGCATTTTATAATGCCATTGTCAATAATTAGTACAGATTACATGCAACTAGACCTACTGTACAGTTTTTATTGTCTGCACGAACAGACACAAGAAGATTCAGGTTACAAATACACAGATATATGTGTTTTTTTATACAGCATGAAGAAAAACGGCAGTGACTGGCATAAACATGGTCACCGGGGGGTTAGAATGACAAAGGTGGATGGCTAGTTGCCTTTTTTAAATTTTCTATACCATTTCAAAAGCCACCACATCTATTCTTCCCCCAAGTCTCATCTGAAAAAGCAAAACAAATGTAAAAAAAAAATAATAATAATAATAATAATAAAGAGAAGTAAACAAGTTAAAATGAAACTAAAGTACATAGAAGTCACTGCTGGAAATGTACACACATTCGTAAAAATACAATGAGAGGAGAGTCGAAGTGGTAGTTCCATTTGATTGGCTGTAGAAGTTAATACCATCAGGCAAAAGCTCCCCTGCAGGGGTCCTTTACTTAGAGAGCGGCAGCTCAAAGCTATTCATAACCGGGCAATGGAGCTCTGGGTTGTAGAGTGGATAACCGTGAAATGTAAAATACCGCTGTCACCTTCGTCACGCATTTGTTTGGTTACAGTTGTGGCAGACTTGATCAATTTGGAATACAAACGTCTATCCACAATCCCTTTGGTGGTCACTGAAGATGAACTGCATTTCTAAAAGCCTTTTCACAATCTTATTTGGTATGCTACTGTGGAAAAGCCACACCAAGTTCACAGCGAATGGCAAACAGTGGTCGAAAATAGCCTGCATGACTTCATGGTCCCATTTTAGTGCCATGAGTGTGCAGAAAAGTCTGAAAACATAAGGAAGATGCTCTCAATCGACACAGCGCTGAAGAGAGCCAATCCGTGCACTTTCTCAGAGACTTTCAGTACAAATCTGGAGCGCTATTGCCTTATGAGAGACAGCTTTGAGTGCTCATGGTAAATATGAGTTGACTTTAAAGGGAGTCTGTACACATATTGGCACCTAAAGGACCAATAATAAAAAAACACCTTAAAGTTGCTCTTTCTTATAAGCAAGAGAGGGCTACACATTTTTTTCTACAACGTTTTTTTTTTTCTTCTCTTTCATTGTTTTTCTGAAGTTTTGGTCCTGTCTTCTGAGAAAAGTCCTTCTGAGGTATCATTACACAATGAGTTCAACTTTTTAGTTTGTTTTCTCTCTTTTTCCTTAAAAATGCATAAATGCACTACAGAGACAAAAGTATCAAAATAGACCTAGCTAAGATAAATATACAAACAGGTGTGTTACCTAAACCACTTATCTAACTCTTAATCTGTCTTTTTCGAGAGATAATACACAAAAAACAAAACAAAAACAAAAAAAAATCGTCCCAGACGTTTTATGACAGAAAAACTGGGGGGGGATGGGGAAGGAAAACTAAATTGAACCATGATACCTGCAGCACATAATATGATAAATACATACACTTCAGCATAAGCAATACAGTATAGGAATTCTGAGCTCAAAACTTTACAATAGCTAAAAAACAGGTGCGGAAAAATAAAAGCGAAAAGAAAACAAGTAAATGAAACATGAAAAAGAGGGAATGCCCTTGAGAGCTAAGCCGAACGGTAATATACAATAATACATCATTACAACGAGCGAAAAAGTAACCAAGGAGTCATGGCGATCACCACTGATGTGTTTCAGTCCACATCTTACAAAACAGCTTTGTTTACACATGTACCTTAAAGCACAATTGTAGTCCATTTCGTGAATGCAGCAATTCATTTGTGAGTTTTTCAATTCCTTCGCAATCCTCAGTTCTTGTAGCACAAGCTCGATGGTTCTCTTTGGATATTTTGGTTTCGTCGTGCGGTAAAAATAAAGGCCCATTTTACTAGGAGCGTGATGATCTCTCTGGGATGGTGTGTGTGTGTGTGTGTGTGTGTGTGTGCTATTTTTTCCACAGCCGTCACAAAGCTACACTTTGCATTAATTGGGAAGCGGGGTCCGTGCAAGAGTGGCCTACGTTAATGCATTCTGCCTATCATCATTTCTGACACCCAACTGACTGGCCCATTGAGTACGCTCTAATGACCGGCCAGCTCGATGGCTCTCATTGGCCTGGCCTCTCATTATGCATGCGGAATTAGAACACACAATTAAGCCTCCGCACAGTGGACCTGTACATAGACACTATGCTAATAGATCACTTAAAGTGGGGAATATGTGATTTGGAGTAGACCCTTTTAAATATGTTGACCACTTAATGCTTCATACTTAACAGGACTCAGCATTTTTTTTTTTTTTTTCAGGAGGGGGTGGAGAGGTAGTCGTCTTTTTTTCCCGTTGTGTCTCGTTTATTTGTTTCCATTCATGCTAATGAATTTGGAATCGAGAGGAATCGACAAGCTCCGTTCACAGCTATGCAACAAGAATCATATTTTGGTTTTTCCGATAGTGTGTTTTTTATTTTTTTATTTTGTGGATGAATGAAAAACTAGAAAGAATTAACACCTTTTGAATGACTATAGGTGACTTTCATTGGCCTATCTATTTTGTGGATCGTTTTCAAAAGGAGGTAGCATTATTTTTGGTTTTATTTCTTTGAAGGTGTTTCGAAGGTGTGTATGAAATGAATGCACAGGTCGCGCGTGACCAGGTATGTAAGAAAGATCCTCCAACATGGGAAAAAAAAAAAAAAAAAAAAGTGGAAAATAATAACTTGAACAGTCCTTAAAATGATTCCTGTTGTGTTTGAAACGATCTGAGTCCCTGTCAGCCATCCCTTATTAGTGTGGTAAATAATACTGTTCAACAGGCAGGGTCAGCACAACAAACAAGTGCTCGCCTGCTTTTTTGGTATTCGTTGAACTGCGTTCTATTGTGAAATACTGGTAATTGAAGTAAACCATAATGCTGAGTAACTGCTGCTGGCTTCTAGTGTCACAAAGTACATCAACTGTTATTCAAGTGCCTTTTGCATGTAAAGTCCTTTGCAATCTTAGAGGGCTAAGACTGCGTTCTCAACACTGCAATCGCCTGAGCACAAGATGGGGTAGAGAGCTTCCTTTCTCAGATCGTAAGTGCTTTGACATTAACTAAGGAACTGCAGGAGGCTTGTTAATACTGCTTTTTTGCTATTTGTGTCCTTTTCGGTTTGTTTTTTGGCCTTTAAACATATGTAGTGTAAAGAACTCAGTAGGTTAACTTATATTAAAACAGTTCTCTCCTTTTTTTTTGAAGAACAACAACAACAACAACAAAAAAGCATTTGCATTTTACACTTTGGTTTTTGGAATGCTCTGTAGTGTGTCAAAAAACGAAAAAATTAAATATTCAAAATGACGTGTTTGTGTTCTTTTGGCCAGTTCTTTAGGAAGAAGAAATTATAAATAAAAATTAAAAAAAACTTTTTTTTTTTTTTTTTTTTTTTGGTTTACTAAATATCTCTTTGGTTACCTGTAACAAAAGTAAAATGGGAAAAAAAAAAAAAAGCAACATATATTAAATTAAAACTCGAAATTTGGCATGGCACTACTGAGAAAAGTGTTTTTTTTATAGTTCAGTGAAAGCAAAATCTCACATGCTAATCAGACACTTTCTACTCACACAGTGAATTGCAAATAACTTTTATATATCTAGTAGCTATAGAACTTTGAACTGATAATGAGAGAGTCACTATATTGGTTAGCCACAGTACAAATCCCCTTAGCAATAACAGCAAGAGGGGGCAAACACTGTGGTCTGAGGTATTCCGTGACCGTGTTATCTTTTACGTTAAAGCAATATTTTGTATCGCAGCTGATATCAACTGGCTGCTACAGAATATTCAGAAACGAACAAAAGAAATGCTGCGAATCTGGGAAAATAAGATCTAAAATTTCGAAATAAATGAAGCAAATTTGTGAAAAAAAGAGAGATATGAGTGCCTGTAAAGTTTTTCAGGATCTTACAGGGAGCCCTGCGATGCGTATTCCACCTCTTTAGTTTCAGCTTCTCTCTGCTATAGAAATGTTCGAGTGGTTTTGTTGGTATTAACGTTAGATTTCATCTGTGGTTCTGTTTCGGAAGTTTTCACTTAACGCTAAGTGCTATCCTCTTTACTTGTGATCTAACGCTAGGATAAGTTTTGGACTTTTTTTTTTTTGGGGTGGAGTTTGTAGAATAAGGATTTTGGAACTTCTCTCCCAAACGTAACCCCTTTTGGAATGATGAGAGAATTTAAAACAAAACAATCATTAACAGAAGACATATAATAGTTGAATTACATCACAATGAAAAATGTTGATCCTTTAGAAATAAATGACTATGAAAGTAAAACGAAATCGAAAGCTACTGCACACATATTATAATCAACAATACAGTCAATAAAGTCTCTGAGCCGGTCCTCCACAAGCCTTGTGTCAGTCTGGCTGTCATAACAGCACCACAGGAGAACAACAGCAAAAAGTTCCTTTTCCTGAAATATGCCTTTTTTGGGGGTAGCAACATTTTCTACGTTTAGTCTGACAAAGAGTGAGGGGGAAAAGCACGTTCTGGCAGATTCTTGTGGATGCCATCAGATAAAGATAAGGACAGCACAAGCATTCGCCGTCTGATCGGAGGCTAACGCTGCCTCGAGACAGAGCGTTTCCCCTGTTTCTCCAGTCCAGTCATGTAAGGGAGACAAAAAACAAAAACAAAAAAAACAAAGGAGTTGGTCAGGTGGCCAGGGACGCCGTTGCCAGTCTTTCAGCTTGTTTTGTTTCAGTCTTTGCCTTTGTCAAGAGTGGTGAACTTAGCTGTGTGACCGCAAAGTTACTGAGTCTTACAGCATCCCCTTTAAACGAGTACAAAAATCTGTGTTGAAAGCAGAAGTCATTCTGAAGATGTGTGTTTGTCATCTTTTTCCTCTCTTTTCAGGCATGTGAACATCTTTCTGAGGTAAATCACCGCTGTGTATTTATCCCATAGAAAAGCAGTGTTCTCAGGCCCAAAGAACATACAAATTAAAGCTTAAAAAGACTTAAAATAGAGAAACCTCGAGTGACTTCTGGGGGAAAAAAATGACTAAGTGTGTATACTGACGTCAGGTTTCCCTCAGTAGCTTTAGATACGCTGGTCCATTCTTTTAACAGACCATGTTTCACACACAGGAGGACATAAACGCACTTGGAGCTTGCTCAAAGGGCCTTTTCGAGGGAACTGACTGAGGAAACAAAAAAATCGAGGGGGGAAAAGCATGTTGTGTTTTTGCATTGTGAACAGATGAGGTCTAACCCTGTTTTGGTTTTTGAAGTTGTAGTTGGTTTTGTATCTTTGTTTTCTCACTTGATCTTGAACATCTTGAATATGAGGGAGTGGTCGGGCCGGTGAGCTCCGCCTCCAACAACCCTTCCTCTTACTCCAGCTCTTCCGTGGGAAGCTCGTCCTCCATGTCGCGCTCGTCACCAGGCATGCTCAGGTTTTGAGTGACAGCTGCCATGAGGGACACGGGTCTGCTGTCCTCCTCCATCTCAGCTGGCTCCTCTTTCACATGGATTTGGTGTCTAAACAAAAATAACACACAATATGTCAGTCTTAGATTATAGAAGCAAGATAAATCAAATGAGAGATAACACTTTAAATATGCAACACTTTTTCAGTTGCTTTAAAATATAGAAAGTTTTAAATGTATACACTATTATATAATTTATAATATAATCCCTAAGATTTTATTAACTATGTATATATACACATACATAAAATATACATACACACACACACACACACACACACACACACACACACACATATACATACATAATATATATACACATAGATACATACATACACACACACACACTAGTGCTGTCGAATCGATTAATCACCTCCAAAATACAAGTTTGTTTACATATGTGTGTGTGTACTGTGTATAATTATTATGTATATATAAATAAATACACACACATGCATGTATATAGTTAAGAATTTTTTTATATTTATATATAAAATATTTATATATAAAATAAATTGTATAAATATACAGTATATACACATGTAAATATTTCATATATATATATAATAATTATTATACGGTACACACACATATATATTATGTAAACACAAACTTTCAGAGAGTATTATTAATTGATATTATATTATGTATATATTGTTTATTGTGATTACTATTACATGCATTAAATGGATGAAAAGTTCAAAGACATTATTTGTGACAGCTGGCTGGGAGTTGGCTAGTCTTACCCATACTGCTGCGGAGAAAGGCCAGGGCTGCAGCTACCGTTACTGTTGACTTGTTCAACAGTGCTGCTGACATCATCGTGGCCGACGTGCAGCATGTTGAGGCTCGCACCTGTGCTGTTGTTCATCAGGGTGGGGCTGTTCAGAAGACCAAGACTGCTCTCTGCGAGTGCAGCCTGCACACACAATTTTTAAGCATCAAGTTATTATGGAAAGTTAAGACTGAGATTCAATGATGGATATGTTGCTTTAAAATCATAAGGCATTGCTAGTGTTGCGGGTCTGAAAGGTCATTTTAGTGAATATATTGAGAAAGATGACTGCAAGGTATACTCAGGCACAAAGTCCTACACCAATAATGGTGACTTTCATATTTAGCATCCTCAGAGGACGCGTGTCATTTTATTGATTTTTATTGATTTATTTTTTTTAACATTTAACTATTAAAAGTCTTGATAAATGTGCTGACTGGACAGATGTGTGTATGTGTTTTTGAGAGAAATCTGGAGGCAGTGGTGCAGCAGGTTAGTTTGTGTGACCACTAGGGGTCTCCTCGCCTCCATACAACAGACCCGACTGAAACAGACACGCGCTCGTGCTGCTCAAATGAAAACACCTCTAAAACTCTTTAGGATATGAGATACGTTATAGTATTTGATACTAATTCAGTATTTACCTTTTTTTTTTTTTTTTAAAGGGGAAAATAAATCATGTAAAAAACAGGAAAAGAAGACAAGATGGTGACACTTACAGTGGGGTCCAAAAGTCTGAAAACATTAGCGGAAATGCTTATACTTCATTACGGTTTATAATTAATTTGTTAATTATTTAAGTAAAATTGCCAAATATAATAGTTTTTTCTCATTAATTAAATTATAAATTATATTATCGGCATTTGAGTGATAAAATAATTAATAATCATTCAAATAATCTTTTACATAATAGCATTCATTACATTATATTTGTATTATATTTTATACTTAATTTGAAATTATTTTATTATTTACGTTAAAAGAAAACTCCAGATATACTGTTAAATCCTGGTTTTGAAGGTTTAAAATGTATAAAGTAGTATAAATCTATAAACTGCAAAAAAAAAAAAGTCCAAAAAAGTCAGAAGTAATAGTAGAAGTAAAAATCAATGCAAGTAAAGGTTAAATTCATATTACTGCATACAAATCTACATAAACAACTGCATATGGATATTTTAATGCACGAGGAAAAGTGGAACGGAAAATGGTTCTGGTTGGTTTCCTTCGTCTCCCTACAGTCACTTCTGAGCTTAAAAAATTTGTGGTACTCATGCCAATTCAAACTGTCGTGACTGCCCAAAATATGCCGTCGAGAAAGAGGGAGAGGGAGAAATGAAAGAGTTTTGAGGGAAATTCATTCTGATTCTGTGGAGACTGGGTGGTGGCGAGAAAGATGATCAGGGTCACACAAGGTTTAGTTGATGTGAACCAAACAAGGGCTATTTTTTTCCTTTAAACTATAATTAATAGGGAGTCACCTACAATTTTTTAAGAAAGTGGCAAAAACAGACAGATCTAATAGGTAAACATGCTTAACGCCTGCTTAATGAGAATTTGACCAAGCTGAGTCACTTTTAAAAGGGCGATTTTAGGTGAGATTGTGCTTACAATACCAGACTAAAACACACAACACACTCGAGGAATTACAAATCAAAAACAGCAGAGAGCCACAGTTCTCTCACACTCTGGAAGGGTGTTGTTGTGCGCACTGTGTGTCTGCTCTTTTGTTAAAGGCTAGTTTATGTGCGGCCTTTTCAGGATGAGCAGTTCCATTTCCATAGAGATGGCCTGCGGGGTCAGAGTGGGACAAACTGGGCCAGGGCGGTGGAAGTGTGTTTGTGTGTGTGTGTGTTGGCCCGTGATTAGCTGGGCTGTTTGTTTGTCAGGCGCTGACACTGCTTGTCCTGTGAGGAGATGGATGGGCACAGACCTGACAGAGCGCCACACACGCTCACACACCCAGACCAGGACGCAAGCACAAAGGCTAACCTCCCAGATCCATCTCTGTCTCATCACATAGTGTTCTTGGGAAAAACACACACACAAACACAGAAACACAGAGCTAGGCTCGGAAAGCTCAGAACAGGAGTTGCGGTGACACCGTGGGTTTCAGATGGATTTTCTAGGACAGACACTAATTTTATGCTGTGACCTTCATTGACAAATATTTGACGCTATAAATCACATATGGCTGGCTGGGAGCGCGTGTGCGATGGAGGGAGGAGAACGGAGGAGGTTTGGGAGAAGCAGCTAATTAGAAGAGGAAATTGTTATCAGTGCCCTTGTGCGCTTCATGTGGCCTGATCCGTTCTGGACTTTCTGAGGAATGAATTTTCCAGGATGTTTCCAGTTGTATAGAATCACTTAATTCATTCAGACTGATTCACTAATGAATCCTTTAGACTAATTTGTTGAAAAGAACGATTCACTCATATCAGATCTCCCTACGGCAACTTTTACTCTACCCAAGGCAATGCTTAGCGAACAAAATATTTTAGACCTCGAGAAAAATGTATATTCATATTTAGAGATTTCCATGACTTTAAAGATTTTATTTTCAATGCAAATACAAATTCAGACCAATTTGCTAATGAATCATTCAGACCGAACACTGAACTGGTTCGACAAATTAACTGAAATCAAACACTTAAAAATATACGATTCTCTCACAAATCAGACAAATCAAAAGTTTTACTTTACTCAAGTCCAATATTTCAATCAATAAGAATTTGGGAACTAGAAAAATGTATATTCATATTCAGACATTATTTTACAGGTCCTTTCCAGTTGTTAGTAATATTGATAATTAAAAAAGAATAATAATTTCAACTCAGATTACTTTGCTAATGAATCATAATGAATAATTTAACTAGTTGGATCAAATCATTAAAAAGAACCAACTCAAACGAATGAATCACTCACATATGCTCAACCCAAATGCAATATTTAACAGAGAACTAAATAAATAAATACATTAGATTTTTAATATCTAAATCTTAAGTCCAGATACACTTCAGCATCATTTGCAATAACAAACATTGTGTGTGGATGAATATATAAGGGTGTTGATTTGATGTACTGAAAGTGCACACACACACACTAACCTGATAGCTGGCATTAAGGGAGCCAAATCCCAGCCCAGAAATCATATTCTTCACAAGAGTGGGACTTCTGAGGAGAAGAAGAAAGAGAGGGCGATTAAGTACACGTGTGGCTTACAACAAAACACAGCTGACCAAAGTCTGTTAAAAAAGCTCCTAAACCCATGTAAAACGCTGAGGCACTATTCTATTTACAAAAGATAAATAGAAAACTTAAACAATAGAGAATAACACATGCATTCTGACACAGCATAAACTCCACACACACTACTGTTTGTTCGCTTTTGTGTCTGTGCGCTACAGGGCTGAAATCTGGCGGGCAGGTCGTCGGCTGGGTAATTTGCCGTCGTCTCTCTGGCAGAGCTTGAGACGGCGTGTAACATCTGTTTGTACAAATGCAAGCAGGCACGCTTTTCTGCTGTGCATCTGCTCACAATGTACCCTAAACAGTGTAGACACAGACGGGAAAAACACACAGGCGCACAAACACACACGCATGCACTGCCAAACACAAGCAGGCGAGGCACAAAAGAGACCTTTGTGCTTTTGACTAGAGAGTCAGTAATAGGGTAATGATGGGAAGCCCATTAGGGTAATCATACATGCCAATAACGATTACAGCCCCACTCACAGAGCAGACCTACAAGCTTACGCTTTAGCTACAGGAATAAAGCCTGATTTTGGGACTACTACTAAATAAATAGTCTTTACTTAAAGAGTGCTCTTTTAATCCAGTGTTTCACAGGTTATTGTGATTGGAATGACTTTGGACAGGCTCCTATTTCAGTCTGTTAAGCTACAGAAATTCTGAGCAGGCAAGCACAACTATTTGATATCAATGTCACTGGTCACTTCAAACCTGACCTAAAGATGCCATATTTGATTTAAGAACTACAGCAGAGCGGATGATTTTAAGTGAATAGTGATATTTAAGTTTGTTTGTGACAAAACTACACTGCAAAAATGTATACATGTAATTTTACTACAAATGTGTGTTTTGGAAATTAAAAACTATGACTTACCATTATATTTTACAGTGAAAAACAGTAAAAAAAAAAAAAAAAAAAACAGAAGGTACCAGAAGCCCCTGCGTGAAATCACATTATATTATGTATAAATCATTTTATTTTTATTTTTATCAGTAAGGTACATTAGGTATTATATTACATTTTCTGTTATTTAGTTATTAATGTTTATTGCATTATTTTAGTGTTATGTTTGTTACCCTGATACCTGTCTATAATGAGTATTGACCATGTTTTATGGATAGGATAGTATATTAACATTCTATCACTTAATTAAATATATGGTTATAAGTTGTAAAATATACAGGCTCTCTCGTTATACTGAAAATAATATTATCATATTTTTATATTTAATATTTTTTACAGTGTATCCTATAGATTCAGAACACTTGGAATATAGTGTCTGAGTTGTATAGACCACTTTTACGGTCCTTTTATGATCATTTTTTGATCATTTTGGAGCTTGACAACACCAGTCCCTTTCACTTTTATTATACGCCTGGAAATTCATTAAAATTTCATGGACTAAAAGGTCATAGTAGTTTGGAACAACACAAGGGTGATAAACAATGACCGAATTTTCACTGTTGGGTGAACTATCCCTTTAAAGCCGATCCATCTGAGTCTACGTACCCGGTCATCTTTGGTGGTCTCCTCTTTTGGTATTCCACTTCATCCACGGTCCAAACAGCACCCTTTACGTTCTCGACCCGCACAAAGCACTTGTGCAGACTCAGGTTATGGCGCACAGCATTCTGGGTAACGGCAACGGGATATACAGAGAAGACAAGAGAACAAAAAGTAGTAGTCAGTTTACCGTTCCAGCCACGACTAGGTATCTTAAGCAGAATCGCGAGCGCATCGCTGTCATTGCTGGAAATGCAATTATAGCGAGGCCTGATATAAACAGCCTTTAATAATGGCATAAATCTTATACCTGCTTTCTAATTAAAAGAGCGCACGTGATGATGAGCAAAAAAGATTGTACGGCTCAGACGGGGACATGTCGACTGAGCGTATCTTGCCATCTCGAACCCGTTCCCCCGCCCGCACCATCTCACAGACACACACAACCAATTAAGTGCACATTCTACCGAGGGGAAGTGACAATGTGGTGCCACACCATCATAACAGTGGGAGTTAAAACTCCATCTTTGAACGCAAAAAAAATAAGAAACGATGCGCCCTATCCCTCCACCACCATCAGCAAACCCACCCCCTGCTTTTTTTATTTTAAATTTCACTAATCAGCCACTATCTAGAATAACACCCCCAAGGGAGGTCCCTTCCTTTTCATCTGCTATTTGTAGTTTGTTCATGCCCAATTTCATTACCAATTTTAATTCGTGTATAATTAAATCCTGTGTATTTTTTCCGACGCACTCTTTTTTTTTCCCCGAATCCATGAGGGAGGGACTGCTGATGCCGGAATCACTCCTAACCATAATTACAAGTGCCATAATCAGACGAGGCCTCCCTCCTTTGAATAAATTTCCCCGTGCAGGAGCGATGATGCTTAGTTTTGCAAATGAGTATGACCCCAATTTCAGCCTGCCACCTCACCGATTTTATTTGCATTCCCATCCGTGATGAAAGACTAATTCTCCCAGTTAAAACATTAGCAGCAATTTAAAGGGGGTCAGCCTCTGCAGACATAAACAAAATGCCCGCTTGGCTCTGTGTGTGTGTGTGTGTGTGTGTGTGTGTGTGTGTGTGTGTGTGTGTGTGTGAGAGAGAGAGTGACTGGAGGGGTGGCAGCTATATTAGAAAGATGGCACGCGTGACGCGGATGTCAAACGGGTTTCTGTTCCTTTGGTGACTGCCCACGTGAAGAGGGGTGACACTATGGTCACTATTTCACCATCTCTGCCTAGAAATGAACAGCGACAGTGAATGTACAGTACGTACTGTATAGCTTAAAAAAATCCATTTTATTTTCAGGTCAGAGTGAGAAAAGATATTCAGATTTTTCAATATTGATAGAAAAGACTTTTTCGAAAAGAATCACTCATAAGACCAGGAAAGTGAATTAAGAAAGCAAATCTCAGGCACAGTGGGCTTAAAAACTAAATCTACCACTGACACCATGACAACAATTTCTAGATACTTGTAGCCTTATACAAAAGTACAAGTGTACCAGTGGAATGAAATGTGTCAGGCAGACGCCAGGTTAAATCTTCCACTGAGGAAGAGGGTTTAATATTCTTTATAAGAACAAGGCCGAGAGAAATGATCAGTGTGGGTTACAAATATTTCCCACTTTAAATACATGATCATTAGTTCTCACTTCTAATGTGATATTCAGAAAAGCATTGGGGAAATTAATGGAAGACTGAGAATTGCACAAACTGCTGACAGATGCTGCACTGTAACATCTCCAGAAGCAAAAAAAAAAAAAAAAAAAAAAATGCAGCTGGAGCGTGTGTGAGACAAAGGTGTGCTGAGAAATCTGCATTTAGAGCTGGGTCATTCTATGAAACGGATGTCTTTTCCTGTTTGATAATGGAGTACTTTATGATATTTCTATGAGACACAATGTATTAAGATGTTAATAGAATATCTCACATTACTTTAAAATGGATAAAATATGTTTGTAACAAGTTTGAGTTTCAGTTTAGTGACAGTAAGACATTTCTGATGTTACAAAAGATTACAATTTCAAATAAATGCTATTCTTTGGACTTTCTATTCATTAAAAAGTGGTAAACAACCCTAAACTTAAGTGTTACAAATTTTGTATAGTTCCATATAGTCTGGGCAGTCGTAACCTAATGGTTAGAAAGTCAGACTGGTAACCTGAAGGTTTGCAGGTTTGATTCTCAATACTGGAAGGAAATGACTGAAGTGC